>OX155969.1:11646114-11954286 GCA_944548615.1 Micropterix aruncella
GTTTTATTTTAAATAAAAAAAAAAATATATATATATATATATATATATATATATATATATATATATATATATATATATATATATATATATATATATATATATATATATATATATATATATATATATATATATATATATATATATATATATATATATATATATATATATATATATATATATATATATATAATATATATATATATATATATATATATATATATATATATATATATATATATATATATATATATATATATTGGTAATCTATACTAATATTATAAAGAGGTAATGTTTGTGATGTTGTAGGAAGTAATCTCTGGATCTACTGAACCGATTGAAGTGGGTAGATCATATCAGGTGCACTGCAACAAAATTGAGAAAACTTGTACATATATTCAAGTTAATAAGAAATGCCGTATCCAAAGATTTAGTACGAACGATATATTTCGCATTGGCCCATATCTTACTAGCATACCTACGGAATCATAGCTTGGGGTGGAGCCTCGCTGCAAGCACTTGATCCTCTAATTAAAGCCCAGAAGTCGCTATTAAGAGTAATACACAAAAAAACCCTTCCGGTATTCTTCTGAGAGCTTGTATAATAAATCTAAAGTCCTTGACGTTCGTCAAATATACGCTAAGGTAGTCCTACTCTACTATTATAATCATGACAATTATCATCTATATTCAACACACCATAAAGGAACACGAGTAACAACAACCAGACAGCACTTAATCCTAAAAAAGAGAACAAGTTTTGCACAAAAATACTTTTCTTACATTGCTCCTCGACTGTTCAACAAAATGAATAGTATTTTTCCTGCAGGACTGAAATCTAGGAATAGTCACGGCGTAAAGAAAAACATAACTAAGTCACTTTTGACTATGGGTCGACAAGAAACGGAGACATTAATAACATATATATTAAAATAGTGCACGATTTGTGAGATATATGTATATATATTTAGTATTATTTTATATTTATCTATAAAATATATATATATTTATTTATATATGTATGTATATATTTATATGTATATACGTAAATTTAATATTATTACGCTTTCTTATTCTATTTTTTTTACTTCTCAAATGTAACATAATAATATACAAAGATGTGTTACAGCTAGTTACGAAAACCACTATACCTTTTTTATATTAAGCCTACCTTAGTATAGGCGAGGCCTAGTTAGGATGGCTTTGAATTTTAAAAATACATGTATTATTATAGATAAATAAAGAAATTTGAATTTGAATTTGATTTTGAAAATTATTTCACCAATAGAAAGCCACGCTATTTGTGAGTGTCATAGGCTAAAGTGTCGTAGATATTAATGCGAAAAATGAAAAGACTTTTCCGTGGTACTCGGATTTGCAAAGTAAGTCGGAGAATAAGCGGTCGAACGGAAACTTTTCTAACTAACGCTGCCTTAACGATGAGAGATATATGATTAAGTTCTAGAGAAAAGTTGTAGAGCTTGATAATGCCCACAAAAAAGTCAGCGACAGCATATGGCTAACTTTTATATTTAATCGAAGGCTATCGCGGTTGTTTGACGTTATAAATAGGATAGAAAACGAATTTAACGCGTGAAATTTGTAGCACCCGACGTTTCGGTGACGTTGCAGCCGCCGTTGTCTAGGGTAGACTGAAGAGCTGTCAATCCGTTGTTTTGCGGGTAGGCCGCATACTGCTACCGCCACTGCGTAGGTTATTACGGTGGTGGGGGGCCGGGCTCGGAGCGGGGGAATTTGAAAATCCGTCTTGCACACAACACTCACTGTATCCTGTTTTATGTCTTTGCATTCGGCGTTGGGATATTTGTTTATATAATTGGGATATTTGTTGGGTGTTGTTGATATTTGTTGTTCTGGTGGTGATATTTTGTTGATATTTTAACGTTAGACTACATTATTGATATTTTAACGTTAGGTACCCTACTATATTGACCACGCTGTTTCCGAAACTGCAATAATCTTTATTTGGCTTCAATAAATTCCCGAGATACAGGCTTCAAAAAAGCGCCAAACACGTACATTTTGGTAGGTTTATGTTACATAGGTAGGCTACATAAACAACTATCTAATCGAATAGAATCAAACATGTTTTCACACATGGTATACACATTTGGAAATTTGATGTCTTGAACTATTGCATGTTCGAGGCTATTTACTATCAGATTTAACATAAAAATGATCGAATATCTGTGCTTAATACTTATCAAATGTGAGTAACACTTATCTGTGAATAACACTTATCGAGTGCTTTTTCTTGATAATTGGAAAAGGAGTCGATACTACATACATTCCGAATTCTTTTCTTCTTTTGGTGATTCTCCCCGTTATAATCGAAATTATTCATTTCCATAATTTATTAATGACAACATTGTAAAAGAAAGGCTGTCTGTAGGTATGTATGTATATTGTATTAATGACCTAAATTTATTCTAGCCGCGGCCATACATTTACATAAAGCGAAGATAAGGCACAATGCAAATGGCGACGCTGAATCATTAGTCACAGAAATAACATTTAAATGTCAATGTAAGTGATAGAGATATAATAATGGAACTAAAACTAACACCGTTGTTGAAATTCCCGATATTTCCGCAGAATTATAACTATATTTTAGAATTATCTATTATAGAAGAAAAGTCGGGGAAAGCTTTCAATACGATTGCTTCTGCTGATGACTGCCATGATATTCAAGCCGAGCTAATAAATTTACAAGAATATTGCGTAACGAATAAACTGTACTTAAACCTAAATAAATGCAAAACCATGTCTTTTTCTAGATCTCATCGGCCTACGCATTACCAATATGATATTAACGCGCATAAATTGGAAAGAGTTTCTGAATTCACCGACTTGGGTATAACATTTAATAGTAAACTTAGCTTCAATACCCATATCGAGCTAATGACTTCCAAATGTTACCAGTTGCTGGGATTCATTTGGAGGGTAACGAAGCCCTTCAAGGATTTCCGCGTTGTTATGCTCCTGTTTACATCGCTTGTCCGGAGTAGATTGGAGTTTGGCAGCGTGATTTGGAATCCATGTTATGAACAATATGTTTCGGACATTGAAAGAGTTCAGAAAACGGTTCTGAGGTGGATGCGTTTTAAATTCTTTCAGGAAATAGAATTCGCCGATTACAACGCCCAAACTCACTTTTTTAAATGTCAATCTCTGAAGACGAGACGTACTCTTACAGATCTTCTCCTCATTAACTCACTTTTTACCCATAAACTCGACTGCCCTGATCTGCTCAGTTGTTTCCCGCTGAACGTTCCGTCGACCCACAGAACTCGTCGTTGTGATGTCTTCCGTCCGCCGCATTGTTCAACCAATAACGCTCTATTCTCGCCGGTGCCCCGTATAATGCACTCATTTGTGAAAATTGTTAATTGCTTTGATGGTATGCTTCTCAGTAAATCACAATTCAAGCAACTCGCCTCTGCAAAAATAACTGACTAAAAAAAATAAAAAAAATAAACACCAAACTGAAATTAAAATAAAATATTTAAGGTATTAGAAGAGTATAACAAAATAGGTAAATTATCAATAAGTAGAAAACGTTTTTAGATTTATATCAAATAACTTAATGTAATGTTATCTTTAGTACGTAAGACTGATGTAAATCTGTTGTTTTTTCAAATAAAGAGAAAAAAAAAAAAAAAAAACAAAAAAAAAAGCTGTACAAAATAATCGAAATATAACTCCAAAGTCTTGTTTTCGAGCCAACTTTAAAATTTGAATTTTCACGGGGAAAGTATGCAAAAAGGAAATGAATACATATATCGATGTCCTTCTCATTGTGATCCGATGATGGCGACCTCTTGGTTGACAGGACTTCTTACAAGTCCGGTCCGATGTTCAAAAACTAGAGGTCATCTGCGCGTGAATAGTTTACAGTGAGTAAGCGGTTGCGCTGGTGCAGACTCACTCTCTCGTCCCTGCAATCCGTGCGCCAATGGAGCGGAGATCCGCCACGATTGAAGGAAAGAGGGTTGCAGTTTCTGGCCGCCGGTTTTTAGCCCTCAACCGGACGCCCTAGGCCTTCCACGATGCCGTGCTGTTCCGCCGCTTCCGCCAACATCCGTCGCTTATAAGCTGTCGAGTTGCCTTCGCCGGGCCAGTCTTCGTACACTATGCAGGAGGTATCCGCAATCAGACCTGTCCACCGAAGCGTGCCGGCCCCCCTCAACCAGGTGTAGCCCACGAGCCGACGTGGTTTACCGCGGTGTGGCTGCTGCTTGTACAACAGCTACTTGGAGCCACTGGTGAGAGTTTTGTAGAACGCCTGAGGACCAGTGTGGTTCTCCACCCTCCTCAACGAGAGCCGGCTGAAGTAATCTGAAAGGTGTTACCACTAGACGCTCTGCTACACCGCATACATATATATATATATTAATAATACATCTCGCTAATGTTCATAATAACTAAATCCTTGCCAGACTCTGCTGTGCGCAGTGTTTTATGCGCGTAATTCGTTTAATGCGCGTTAGTATCGTTTAATACGTGACACTATGACGAGTATTAAACGAGTCTGGCAAGGCTTTCGCGATCGCAAATCCCAGCCAGAGGTTATCCTAAGCTATCGCTATAATAGAACAACTTTATTTTGCTATAAAAACATAACTTAAAGAATATTACACTGGTTTTATAAAAAATACAATTTATGCACAAATGGCGGACTTATCGCTGTAGCGATATCTTACAGTAAACCATTTCATAAAATAATTCCATTTTCACAGTACAATACACAAAGAAGTAGTAAAGTTAAATTTAAAATAAATTTATACAAATAAATATGTCAGTAACTTATGCTAAGGTTGCCCAGGGAAGGATAAAGGAGAGGTCAAGGCGAGGTATTTGGTTAGTGGCTGCGTAAAAATAAATGTTTCTTCAACAACTTTTTGAAAGTATGCAACGAAGGTGCATGACTGATACAAGGAGGGAGCTGATTTCATAAACGAGCAGAATGGACTGTAAAAGAGTGTAAACAGAAGAATGATGTATCGGAATGGCGAGTGTGTTATCCCGGCTTGATCGAAGTGGAAGACCTTGGCCTCCCAAAGGGTGGAAATTCTCCTTGAGATAGTACGGTGAAGTGGGGTTATTGAGTATGTTGTAGAGTATCGTCAACGTATGCAATTTTTTTCGATCGCGAATAGGATATAGTGTTTATTACCATCTGACAAATATTTAAGTCTGGTAAAATAAGGGCCACCATTTTGTTAGGTTTTTCAGTTACCTTTGCCATACCTATAGATCATACAGATTTTCTTCATTTCAATGAGCGTAAAACAGTTTTCATTAGTGCTAAAGTAAGTGGGGTACATTTGAATATTCAAAAGTATTTTTCAGCTAAGTATTATCCTCCTGAAAACCACCCTACAAAAAACTTGTTCGCTACTTAGAATTAGTCACTGAATAATGCCATCGAAGTTTGGTGTCTGGGAAAATCAGTACCGAAAAAATCACTAGCTCCCAACAATAGATAGATTTTTATTCGAAGTAGACTTACAGTACTTTCCGAACGTCTTATGTTTCTAGACATTTATGCCTTACTTGTAGGCTTTACCATTGATTACTACACTATATAATAAATGGCTTTACGTAATAGTAATAATAATAATAATAATAACACTTTAAAAATGGTTCTCATAGCTATGTTACATAAAAACAACTTGACCAGACCAATGTATCACTTAAAAAATCTTCAATTTTATAATAGCCTTTAGAGCACAAAGTATCTTTAACATTTTTTTCTAAATTTAGTGTCTGGTAAAAGGGTTAGTTCTTCAGGCAAGGTGTTATAAAAGCGAACACCGTCTCCAATGAAAGATTTACTCACTTTTGCTAACCTAGAGCCCGTAATGGCTAGTTTATTTTTGAACCTCGTTTTCCTATTGTGAATGTCACCCAACCTACGGAACCTGTGCAAGTTTTATATAATTATATAAAATTGTTCACTTCTGAAATTGCTGTTTAAACAGCAGTTCTTAAGATATAGCCAATAAACCTATATCTAGAAACCCGGTTCCATTTGTTTATACATAATTTGAATGCCGGATTGCTACTGATGTTTTCGTCTCATGGCGCTGTGCGAATTCGATAGGTCACGATTTGAATATTAACGCTATAGAAGTCATAACTTAATCACTATTAAATATTTTCGTTATATTTGACGTATTTTGTGAACGGACGTTAAATTCGTGAAGGTTATATGCTAATGAAACACACTTTATAATTGATTGTTAATTTTAGAATGTCATTTCGTATTAAGTGGGTAGTAGTTATAGTTATACCTTCGAAATTCTTGAGCTGGTTCCTACTTTCTCATATTAATATGGTTAGCAATGGTTTCTAACTTAGAGTATTATACATTGCATATATGTAACTACTAGATCTCGTGACCAGCCTGAGAATGCGTCAGCCGAATAGAAAGAGACAGCAGTATATAGTACCCCCTCCATCCTTGTCTGGTCGCGCATGCACGGAGCCACGTACATATATCACTATGGCAACGCTTATATATCAGCATGGCAACGCTTCGACGCCATAAGTCTGCTATTCAATGGATAAACACACATGCGCAACTAGACAATGATCGAGTAGGGCCCCACATGCAAATATCTCTTTCTATTCGGTGAACGCATTCACTCACAGCCCGCCTTCGCACTCCCGTTCTCTATTCTGTTACTCTAGCTGGAGTATTATATACTCTTATTCTTTTTGTTATTTTATGGCAATCACCGATAAACGGTGCCTATCTGCCAAGTCGTTTTCGGAGGGCATCTAAGTCAGTTTGCTTTAAAGACGGCACAATACTGAAACAAGGAAGACTTATTTATACAAATGTAGATTCATATAACATGAAACATGGTTATGGCGGATGATACAAACAAGGAAAGGGTGTGAAATAAACTATTACATTATACAGAAATAGTATTAAAGGAAATAAATTTACATTACTTTATATATTTTGGGAGAGTTGAGGGATAACAAGTGGAGACCACTTAGGGGGAGTTGAATTTTATACTTTATTAGGTCTGGGACGAAACTCGGATAATTATTGAGGATAGAGCAGTTAAAAAATAGGTGGTTCAGCGTGCAATCCCCGTGTCCACAGTCGCACTGCGGAGACGCGAGGACATAAATACGGTGGAGGTGCGTTGGGGTGGAGCAGTGTCCGATCCTCATCCGATTCTTAATCGAAATCAGTTCAATCGAATGAAGCGTTTGGAGACAGACAGACAGTCACACATACAGACGTCAGTCTGGAAATGGTCTTAATCATCTCGAGGGGGGCCTATATTTCCGTCTTCATCTCGATTATTTTAGTGCGTTTAAAATGCTTTACCTTCTCGTTGGTTGGTGGGCCGCTAAAGTAAAACCCGTCGTCCCAACCACGAACAGACAATGGAGCAGCGCTTCCAATCTCGGTATACGGAGATATCGAAATACCTAGATCCCGCGTGATTTCATCAGTCCCGCTCACTGCGGGATTGGAAGTGCGGGATTTAATATTATTACGGGCCCGTCCTGTCGCGAGCGCTGGAGCTCAAACAAAAAAAGTGATTCGAAGGGACTTTAGGCACTTAATTCAGAAAATGATGTTTAATTCGATAATTTTAGATCTCGCCTATACCGAGATCCCGCAGCCTTGCGGGATTGGAAGCCCTACAATGGAGATATCACAGCGTCGCGTGGTTTGCGGACGGCTCCGTTCATCATAACCCTCGGGCGTTTCGGAGAACACTGTCCAAGATGGCCCGCGGGGCTTTGGACCGGTCCGGCGAGGCGGTTGTCGGCCGGCCGACGAATCGGTCGATGCAGCTCCACTTTTTTAGCAGGTCAGCGCTGATCAAAATGCACATATCGGCCGATATCTGTCACGGTGCTGCGGAAGGATGGATGGATGGACGCGACGGAGCCCACTTTGGAAACCAGGCCGATCCGAATCGATATTACGATATTAAGGCAGCATTTTTAATGTTCAATTTAATCAACCTTCAATAAACGAGAGCCTTTCTAAATTAGTTATAAAAGGGGGGGGGGGGAGGTGCCTGGTTTAGAAGGCCTAGAAACATGTTTTTCATTAAAAAAAAATACTTAAAGTTGAAATCAGATCATGAATATTGTATTGTTTGATTAACATTTTAAAAATAGAAATGTTTTTGCAATAGTAAGAAAGCTATTTTTTGACGTATTAAATTGCAAATGTTTCTATCGCTGCAGAAATTACGGTATCTATTTGCGTCAGTAATAGCGAGCGTAATTTCGACTGAAACTAAAAAAATAGGTAAGATATTAACTTAATTTTTACTTGTTTATTTTCTAAATAAACTGAAAAAATAAACAAAAACTTATACCCGTTGTAATTTTACAAGGATTTAAAGAAATAAAATCGATATTCGCCCAAATTTATGTGTTTAACTAGTAAAAATAATATATTAAACATATTTTTCCGTTTTTTTAGATCATATAGAAGAGAATTTAATAATCTTTGATATTTTTTTTGGAACAGCTCGATTTATTCAGGAGTTTTTTTTAATCACCAGCGCAGAGCAGAAAAGTATGGTTTTGGTAAAAACGCGTTTAAAGGGCAGTAGTATGTTTTTTTACGTGATTTAAAAAATATAAATTGGATAATTATTTAATTTATCTTTATTTGTCTATTTATTTATTAATCACTTTATTACCATATTAATTAACGTACCTATATTATATTTTTTTACTCTTTATACTTACTATGTTATAATTTGGACTAGTAAGTTAGTAACTTAGCACTTAATTCAGTATTAATTGCAAAAATAAAATTTCTCTGTAAAAATGTATGTTTAAAAAAAAAACCTATTAACTGCTCGGAAGCCAGCCTTCGCGAGCAAAAAAATTCCCTGCAAATTTTAGGTCGATTTTGTTATTAAATATTAAATATCGGTTTTTTATAGATTTCCTCTTGTTACCTAGTAATTAAGATTAATTAATTAAGATATATTAAGAAAGATTAATAATTGTATTAATATTAATTAAGAAAGATTAATAATTAAGAATAATCTTGTTAGTCATGTAAATCATATATTTATATAATATATATGTGGCCGGCCAAAACGGTTACGCGCAGATCTGGTAAACAACGCAAAATGCCTATAGGCACATGTCGGCGTCCGACGGGTTAATAGGTGGAAACGTTTACATGGTTCACATTTGTGTAATTTTTGGTAAAAAAATAAATAAATAAATGTACAAATCCTTGCAATAACCAGAACTAATTATATTAATTTAAAACCATGACGACAACCGTTGAGTGGCAAAGAAGAATCTCAGCTAAGCCATTACAGAATGGCAAAAAACGTGTGCTTATCTAACATTGTATACTGCTATCCGTTGTTGTGGGTTCATTAACAATAATTTGTTGTGTTTTTTGTTTCCCGATGCCTAATCTAGCATTCCTCGCGAGCTGCGGAAGGTATGGGCCGCGCGGATCCACCAGCCCCACCCTTTGCCTCTACCGAATGTGGCAGGTCGTTCGCAAGAACCATACATACAGCCGTTGGGAAAAACGAGGACAACAGGTACCCAGATAAAAGAATGGGAGAAAAAACCGCGGGCTGTACGGTGTGGCTAAACGATGTTAATCCATGGCCTTGTCGCCATTTTATTTATTTATTTTATTGTCAGAAACATATTATGAAGGGTTACGGGAAAGAATGAGTATATGTGAATGGATATATAATGAATGGGTATATAATGAATGGGTATATAATGATTTTTTGGTAATTCCATTATTAAAGTTTACTAGTAACTTAAAAAATTATGTTTAAGTAAGGGTGACAATTTGATACACAAAAAAATATATTTTGTCTCTAAACCAAACTTTAACTTAATTTTCTAAACCAGAGGTTCCAATTTCTCAGTATGTATAAAGTTCCGGCTGAAATTTTCCGCTTCTTCTGATATTCTTTTTTTCCGTGGGTTCCTATCCCGCCTTATCTAGAGAGCTTTAACCTTTCGGAAGCAAGTCATTCCACGCAAGATTTTCTAAACCCTCGAAATTTTGTTTATAGAAGGAGTGTGAATACATACTAATATATTCCGGTGGCTTATTAAATGCCAAGGCTTCAATGACAGCCTTTTACCGTAGTAGAGGGAGAAATAGAGACGATAATTGCATAAATATGGATAATAAAAAAAAAAACGCTGATTGGCTGGCGTGGTCACCCAGGGGTTTATAGATACCCACGTGCTTAGGATGCAAAAGGGGTTTTGGGGAGGTGGTGTTGGGGAGGGGGGCGGCGTTAGAGGGGTGGGGTAGCTTTGGGTGGGTGGGTTTAGGCGGTTGGGGGAGGAGGTTAAGAGGGAAGGGGTTTGAAGGGGGAGGGAGATTGAGGGCGAAGTTGGGGGAGGGGGAAAAGAAGGAGGAAAAGAGGGTGGAAAGTGGGGGAGAGAGAGGGAGGGAGAGGGGGGGAGGGTCGAAAGGGGGCAAGGGGGGGGGGGGTGGAACAAGGGGTGATGAGGAGGGTTTGAGGGAAGGCGGGTGAGGGGTGAACTTAGAGGGAAGTGGGAAGGGAGAGTGAGGAGTTGGGATGAGGCGGAAGTTAAATAGGATCGGGCAAGGGGGTTGGGGGGGAAGAATAGGCGGAGATGTGGTAGTTGGAGGAGGGGTGAGGGGGGAGTTGGAGGGGATACGTTGGTTGGCTGAGAAGGTGAAGGGTTTGCGGGAAAGGGGGGGTTATTTGGGGGGGGTGGTGAAAAGGGGTGGTGTAGGGAGATTGAGTTGGGGGAGGTGGGCAGAAGGGGGGTTGGGGAGTGAGCCTTGGGGGGATACAACTTTTTTTTTGAGGGAAATATATTTATTATGCGTTTTGCTTCTTGTTTTGCTATTATGCGTTTTGCTTCTTGCTTTATAAAAGCAATCTTTTACAAAACTTTATGTTAAGATGAGCTTCAAAAATGTAACACAGTTAAAATTATGTGGTTTTCGCCAATGTTTTGACAAAAACTTACAGCTGTGGAAGAAACTAATAAGGGGGGGGGGGGAGGAGGAGGAATGGGAGGGTCAAAATGGAAGTCGCGATCTAAAAACGGTTAAAAACACAGTGCTAAGCAATTGACACAACAACTAGAATACCTGATTTCGAAGACACCACTTCAAATTCTCAAAAAAATATATATATATTCTTAATTTCAGTATTTGGACTTCTTGTTATGGATCGTAGAATGGGTCAGGCGTTCGCTCTTATTCTTAAGCAAGGTTGAAGTAAATTTTAATTTGATATATCAAGATCCGGCGATCGCGTTGTTTACGTCTAATTTTTTTCATCCTGTGTGTAAAATTTTTGCCGCCATTCGTTCCTCCGCGAGTGAAAGAGATGCAATACCAGTCTTGGCGCTGTGTAGTGCGGTCTTTAATCGTAGCAATTGTTGCTATTTTAAAAATAGCAGGTTGTATCTTAAAAATAGCATTGGCGAAAAAGAACTATGTCCAATGTCAGGGCGATGTTGAGAGGGATTACCACTTTTAAACATCAAATCGCTTAAACAAAATAAAAAGTATTAGCATTAATATTATTATCATTGATTGATCGCTCAACTCCGTAGTACTATTTGGCAATCCTTCTGAAACGGCGAAATGAAGGTGGCGCTGGTAACATTGGCGTCCAAACTAAATGCAATTTATTTGGCAATTTATATTAATATTGATAATGAATAGTTTTTTTATAAATGGATGGTTGATTATCAAAACCCAATATTTTAACAAATGATAACAATACTAACATTCAATTATTAGTGGCGTCTATCGCATTTTTACTTTCCAGGCCAAAGGAAAGTATTGTGAACGCGCTAAAAAAATCGAGATGAAGAAGGAAATATGCATGTTGACCCCCCCCCCCTAGACGATTAGGAGCATTTCCAGACTAAAGTCTGTCTGTGAGTCTGTGTGTGTGTGTGTGTGTGTGTGTGTGTGTGTGTGTATGTGTGAGGGTGTGTGTGTGTGTGTGTGTGTGTGTGTGTGTGTGTGTGTGAGTGCTGTGTCTATGAGGGTGTGCTGTGCTCTGTGTGTGTGTGTGTGTGTGTGTGTGAGTATCCTCCACGATAGCGACCAAACGCTTCACCTGATTGAGCTAAAATTTGGTATGCAGGCATCATTCAGTCATGGCAAGAGTTGAAGATATGGTTGAAATTGGTCCAACAGGGGGCGCCCTATTCATACTTCAAACTCAAAATATTGGACTTAGAGACTTGAAATTCGGTACACAGATGCGTCTTTGGGCCGCAAATACACTATAAAATGTTGGTTGGAATATCTTATATACAATTGACACATTTTTTTAAAAAATTCCGCCACATTTAAGAAAATACTACATCATATTAGATTTTTTTATACCACCGCAATACTAAAAAAAACACTACAAGTAAAATTCATTTGCGACCATAACGAGATTTCGGTGTCAGTCCTTTGCCCGTCTGTCTGTATGTCACCATGTCGGGCGTGGCTCTTTACGGTTTTCGTGCATCTTGGGCCTGATGGCCTGTCTGTGTTTCCCTAGGTCGGCTAAACTCACGGTCGGCTAAACTCTTATCCGGTAGCCTCCTGGAAGTGGGACTAACCTGGAAAGGCTACCGTGAACTATATATGTGGCTGTAATCTACTATCGTGCAGTTGGGATAGAAGGTTCCGATTCGGGGGAACGCCTTGGGCAGAAATGGGTGGTTTGCGCATCGTGCGGCGTAAGCCAATCGACTGTGCACTCCGGCGAATAACGGGGAGAGTCTGGAAAGGTACGTTTCGTAAGAAGCGGGGTAGTTGTCGACGTAATCTGTGGGAGCTAATGGGCCCTTGCTGAGTTGGCCACGAAGACCCATTCTGTTCAGAGTTGGTCACAATCACGGGTCAACACCAATCCGGCGGCCTCCGCGCATGAAGTCCGAGCCCGGGAAGGACTCTGGCCTTAGGGCTAGTTTCTCCTTGGAATCAACCTTCTGACGCTCCTGGACGGTCTGCGTACCGTGCGGCATAAGCCAATCGATTGTGCACTCTGACTAACAGTCGGGGACTCTGGAAGCAGTACTGTTTCCTATAGAGCGGGGGTAATTGCGGACCTTACGGTGACTGCTCTTGAAACGACCATCGGCTACCCGATCCTGGGTGAACAGCCGGGCAAAGGATGCCGTTGTCTGCGATAGATTCGGTATACGCCGTTTCACCTCTTCGTAAGTTTCACCAATCGAGAGACCGGAGTAATCTGGTCGCAATTGGAACTAAGGGCGGGAGTGAAATCCCGCTGGGTAACACACCTTGTTATCTCGCGGTTAAGGCGTTGGCCTCTTACATGCATGTGGCGGAGCTTGACGGTGGACTGTTTTGTCCAAGTCTTCTGCGTTCGCTTCACGGGAGATAGAACGACTAATCGTTAAAACTTCCTGAGGTGACGGGTTCGCCCGTTGTAGTTGACAACTCTATTTGGTGTATTGCGTAAATATCATCGCATGTTGTCGCGTTGAAATAGCGTGATGTCGCTCCCTACCTGCCGCTCTTTCGCGTTTTTCTCTTTGGAAAGAGTCGTAGCTCGCGGCTTGCCGGTTGTCGCGCCAGCGAAGCCAGTGCCCAGGAAGCCAGTCGGAAGAAATCGGTCGCGCGGTTTGGTCGCCGCGTCTTGGCGTTTCCCCCGAAGTTTCGTTTGAAATTCGAAAATTCGCGATAAATTGACAGACCTCCAGCTTCGGTTTCATTGTAGAAAAATAAAATTTGTGACCATATATTAGTGACTGAGGAGTGTGTTTGATAGTGCATTTGGACCACAAGGATTTTGGAAAACGCAACATTGTGGTAAGTTGTTTTATTTTATTTTGGATAATGTTCTTGTGTCATTTTATTCCTGTGTCTAAAGTGTAGGTATTATTGCAGTATAGGAACCTTTTCTAAATTGTTGATTTTTTAACGTCACCAGACTATATTCACCACGCTGATTCCGAATCTGCAATAATATTCATTCGGTCTCGATAAATAAGCGAGATATAGGCATTCATAAAAGCACCAAACCCATACATTTCGGTAGGTTTTTTAAAATGTTAAATAATACATAAACACCTATTTGGCGGTAGGTTAGATCAGTTCTTTTAAAAACAACCTTAAAACCTGAGTTTAAAAAAACTTCTTTTTTAAAAAATGTAAATGTGGTCTCGAAATTTTACGCGTCCGAAGCTTTTTTCTTTCACATTTACCATTACAATGATCGAATCTAGTGGTATTTCTTTATTTTTTCGATTTTTGAGAATGGTTCCTATACTGCAATAATTCCAAAGTGTATATAGGTATATATATACACTTTTGACACAAGAATGATTGGTTGGTATTTCCTTTGATTTACCATTAAGGTACTTTTTTGACAGGGTTGCGCTGGAATCTTTGCCGGAATTTATAGTTTACCGCCCGAAGCCTAAGGGTTACCATAATCTTATCGTCGATCGATATGTCGGTTTTTGGGTATTTATTAGGTATAAAATCGAAGACTATCGCGGTTGTTTGACATTATAAATAGGATAGAAAACGAATTTACCGCGTGAAATTTGTAGGACCCGACGTTTCGGTGACGTTGCAGCCGCCGTTGTCTAGGGTAGACTGGAGAGCTGTCAGTCCGTTGTTTTGCGGGTAGGCCGCAAACCGCTGCCGCCACTGCGTAGGTTATAACGGTGGTGGGGGGCCGGGCTCGGAGCTGTGTGCGGATTCATCCACGAAAAGATATCCCAGGATCTACAGACATTCTCCGTGTCGCCAGTGTCAAATTGCTTCGAAAGTTGATTCAAAACAATCGGTACAAACTCGATAATGTGCAAAAAGAATTATTATTTCTTCATCTAGAATTAAGCAGCGTATTAAGTGGCGAGGATTTTCACAAGTGCGACAGAGTTTCCTTCAGCCAATCGGAACGTACCACGGTGCTATGTGAGGAGTCGCATAATGCCAAGTTTCTGCGCCTGGCAAACGCAGGGCATTCCCGCAAGGAGGCACCGAAATACGCTGTAAGTACTGTCATTAATCTTTCGAAAATTGACATTGACCAGCCGACGACAGAAATTCTTAGCAGGGGATTAAATTATGTACCGACACCGAACCGTTTGCCTGTGGAAAGTATTATCGGTGGCATTGAAGAAGTCATCTCTCGTAACAAGATCCCTGCGCCAGAGGCCGACTTACTGCGACAGGATGTGGCTGTCTTTGTACGCAAGGCCAAGCTCCCACAGTCGAACACCACAGCCGCCCAGAGAAAAAGCTTAAAATCTCTGCGGGACAATAAGGACGTAGTTGTGTTGCGGGCCGATAAAGGCAACGCAACCGTGATACTCGATACTGTGGACTACGAGCGGAAAATTGGGACGCTCTTAGAAGACGCCAACACTTACGAGAAGGTGAATTACAATCCCACGAGCAGAATTACCAGGCAAACGAGAGTTTTAATCGATAAATCTGTCACTTCTCTCCCAGAAATAGCTTATCTCACTAAACCACGTAACGTACAGCCACCGAAATTATATGGCTTACCTAAAATCCATAAGGATAATGCACCATTGAGACCGATTGTGAGCCAAATCGACAGCCCCACATATCCTCTGTCAAAACACTTGGCTGGTGTCCTCCAACCGCTTACGGGCAAAACGACGTCTTACGTGAAAGACTCGCGACATTTCGTAAGCATTATTAGAAGCTTAAAACTGGCCGAAGACGAAATAATGGTGAGCTTTGACGTCGAATCTTTATTTACGAATTTGCCCATTTCGGAGTGTCTTACGGTGGTGAGAGATAAACTAAGGTCTGAGGACCTCCCTATTAGCTACGCCGACATGCTTCAACATTGCCTGACATCCTGCTACTTTCTATGGAACGGCGATTATTACAAACAAATCGACGGAGTAGCAATGGGATGCCCCGTATCGCCGATAGTTAGTGACCTATATATGGAATATTTTGAGGAATTAGCCATAAAAACCTCCAAAATTAAACCCATTCTCTGGCTTCGCTACGTGGATGATACCTTCTGCATCCTGAAAGGCAACATTCAAACGGTGAAAGAATTCCTGGGTCATCTAAACTCCATACACCCAAAAATCAGTTTCACCTATGAAGTAGAGAAGGACGGCTCCTTACCATTTTTGGATGTCAAAGTGACGAGGAGAAGTGACAATACTCTCGGACATACGGTATATCGGAAGCCCACACATACGGACAGATATTTGCATGCAAGCTCACACCATCATCCCTACCATCTACGTTCAGTGCAAACGTCGCTCGTGAATCGAGCACGCGATCTATGCGACACTGAGCATTTTCCGAAGGAGATGGAACATGTCAATGATGTCCTTAGGAAAAATGGATACGGAAAATATCACGAGACACGCACACGATCTAATACGGACGAAACTCAAAAACCGAGCAGATCAAGAGCATTCTTACCATACGTCAAGGGCGTGACTGATCGAATAAGTAAGATGCTAAACAGATTCGATATAAAAACGATCTTCAAACCGACCCAAAATATAGCTCGATTTTTGAGGCCTGTAAAGGATGTAATACCACTGCAAACCCCGGGTGTGTATAAAGTCGAATGCAGCTGCGGTCTAGCCTACGTTGGACAAACGAAACGGCCCATAGCCACGCGACTGACATAACACATCAAAGCTGTTAAAAACGTTCAGCGAAAAAATCGGCGATCTGCGAACATATATTGGATAGCGGAAGTAACCACTGGATGCAGTTTCAAAATCCCATTGTTCTATCCAAGGAACAATTCTACTTTCCTCGCATGATCCGGGAAGCCATTGAAATAAGAAGAACTCCGAACTTCAATAGAGATGACGGCTACAAACTCTCTTCTACGTGGAACCCTCTTCTTAAAATGTTCCCGCCGCCGAACGCCGAACGCAAAGACGTAAAACAGGATACAGTGAGTGTTGTGTGCAAGACGGATTTTAAAAATTCCCGCGCTCCGAGCCCGGCCCCCCACCACCGTTATAACCTACGCAGTGGCGGCAGCGGTTTGCGGCCTACCCGCAAAACAACGGACTGACAGCTCTCCAGTCTACCCTAGACAACGGCGGCTGCAACGTCACCGAAACGTCGGGTCCTACAAATTTCACGCGGTAAATTCGTTTTCTATCCTATTTATAATTTATTAGGTATTATATTTTTATGGTAAGCATGACCTGATTTAACACCCTGGGTTGGCTCCCGACGAGGGAACTCCTTAACGGTCAACAGCATAGACCCCAAATTTTGTATACTCATTCAGTTATGATATCCCGTTTTAAGTTTTATCTTGACATGGCTGCTCCACCCAGTCAACAGCACAGACACAAAATTTTGTATGCGCATTCAATTATGATAGCCCATTCTAAGTATCACCATGATTTCTTTTTGATAATTTTTTTCTATTATTTATTTGTTACTCACTATTATCCAGATGCCAATTCAACTGCCTATATTGACAGTCAAAGGATACGTATTTAGGCATTTAAGATTTCCAGATATACGAGTACTTAAAATAAATCTCTCTAAAGGAACTCTAATGAATGCCGTTGGCAAAGCACATCATCACCAATCGGCTTCAAAGGGTTCCTTGAAGCTTCCAAGAGGTGCTTGGAAGCTTCAAGGAATGTCCCCTGAGGACGTTCATTATGTATATCGACTGTAGTTTTATTCGCACTGTCATAGTGGCTAGTTAGGTTTTTAAGCGTTTAAATCAGGTCACTGTCTCCTGGTGTATCCTGTAAACCAGACTTAGTTTTGTGATGACATCGGGAAACTCTTTCTAAGCTGTTGCTTTGATTTCTTTTTTACAATATAGGTAGTCGTATTGATGTAATATTTATTAATGTATTGTTTCTGCAAAATATGCTTATTATTTTTACCATACGGTTTGAGCTAGTCTAGCTTATTGATCAATAATACATATTATATTTTTATTTCGAAGAATTGAATTGTTTTTGCTTGAAAAAACCAAAGTTTGCGACTTGATGTCCAAAAGAAAAGCCGGTTTTTACGTACCGGTACCTTTTACGGTTACGGACCACCTTTATGTCTAACGACATTTAATATTACAGGAAGCCGACTTTTATAAAATCACGTGACAGTACTTATGCCATTACGCATGCTAGCGAAGGTTTGTCTCTTTGTTCCGGACAATTATAATCGTGCTCGCACTCAATCTATTTGCGGAGCCGTCCTCGCGCACCAACTTAAGTCGATGGAGTCTGCTTACCCGTGCTTTGCGTCACATAAATGCGCTATGTTCGATAGCGTCAGACTTTGATATTTTTACAACGAGCCCGCATCTCTTCAAGGTGTGGGCATTGCGCTACTTGTTTATGTCAGAATAAAATAAATTGTTTTCACTCTTTATGTACCGTAAGATTGTAAGTTTAAAAAAAATTATTAATGCCTGTATTTGTATTTAATGCTTATTTAAACATGTTGTGTATGTAAGAATTCTATTATTGTAAGAATAACTTGTAATAGCTTGTAAGAACAACTTGTAAGAATTCTGTTATTTTTTATATTTATGTTTATATTGCATATCAACGGATTAGTATAAACTGTTAAGTTGATTTGCTAATGAAATAAATAAATAAATAAATAAATAAGTACCGGCCACGTTCATTAACTTCGGTGATCTGACGGGAACCAGGGTTTTAATGCGGCTACGAACGTTACAATTGATGTTACAACCTTTCGTTTATCCCGAAGCTGGTCAATTTTGCTGTAATGTCGAGTACAGTATTGAATGGATACTTGTCTGTTCACAAACGGTCATCAACGTGGCAAAAGCTTAATTTAAATGTTCAATTGTTGGAAAAAAAACATCTGCCATAGCAGCTAGTACCGTTGTTGTTGTGATAAACTATGGAAATGCGTCAAAGTGTTGTGTCACGACATCATTTGCATACAAACGGATCTGCCATGACAATCGGCGACCAGAACCAATCTCCGCAGACCACAGACAAGCGATTGGCGATGGACGGCGCTGAAAGGCGCGAAGTCGACCGATGCCGTCATTATTATGGCAAATGCTGCGAATTATCAACGCCCTTAATCGTAGAAACTTATCTTCTTCTCCACATTCCTCGTCTACCTCCGTTGCGTTCGTAAACATTAGCAGCATGCGAGATGCGCATAATGTGGCCTTTAACCCTTTGAAGACCATAGGCTATGCGGTAGAGTATGGAAAATGTTGATACATAAAACAGTTAAAGGGTGATGTAAATAAGAAGTAGGTATGTTAAGTTTTGTAAAAATTGGTTTAATAGATTTTATATAAATTAACGAGTAATATGTATCCATATGGTCTAAAATTTGATTATTTGATTATTTAACTCAGTAATCGTATCTTTTAATACTTTTTCTTACTTTATAAAAAAACATTCATTTTCATTGTTATTATAGATGGGGAAATTAATCGGTATTAATACGCCGGACAATGCTATCAGCGTACCTGCATGTCGCCGGCGCAGAAAGGTTTCCAAATCTTACTATGGCATCAAGCAATCTAAATACCCCATTTAATCAATGATAAAGTGTGTCCCAGCCAGGGTGTTGTCGTTTCACCTTCGAACATTTGTAACAACGCCATTGTAACAACACCATTGTAACAACGCCCTCCCTTTCAATAAGGGGCTCTCTAGACGATCAAGCATGCTTGTCAAGCATCGCGTCGCGGGATCTTTCCAGTCAATGCGAGATTTAGAACCAAAACTTTTCGAATGTGGAGTTAAACACATGCTATTTATAAGGTAGACGACCTCGAAAAAAGATTGCAATATCTTATTATTATATATATATATATATATACATACTTATATTATAAGTATCATCTACCTCTATTATTATTATTTTAACACAATTTATTTTATTTTCGCTTCTTAGGAAAACTTACAGCTAGTTAAACATATATAGGCACACATTGAGAAATAAGTGCTCAAGGCCAATTAAAGCCATATTTACGATATAAACTTCGTAGGAATAATTTGATAATGCTTGATTATTCATTGAAATTATTGTCGTTTCAAATGTGGGTTTATTGAGATTGTCGTTTGATGTGAAATTATGTCGTTTGCATGTGTGATAACTTTTATTTTATATGACTTTCGGTATTATTAGTATTAATTTTATTGATTATTTGTTGCAATAATTCAGGCTATGGAATTCATTGCTTTAAAAAAAAAATTGTTTATTCATATTGTGTTTTTAACATTTATTATTATGACACTCGTATTCAACCGTATTGGCAATATTCGATGAATAAAAGACTATTGACGATTGACTATTGCAGAAAATGTGTAATGAAGATGCTTTGCAACATGTAAGAAATGAGGCCTTTAAAAAGGCCTATTGGTCCTCCAACATTTCGGCATCTAAAAGAGTCATGAAAACTACACTTTTTATATTATTACTATTCCTTATATATACAACTAGCTATGTTTCTCGTCGCTTATGGGCCGTGTACATTTAAAAAAATGCCTGTGTCTCCTCAAAACTTTCCCTAGAAGTAGCCAAGTACCTATGGCAGGATTTTGAGCGTAATGTCCTTTCGGGAAGGAGGTTTGACACAAACGTAATGTCAACAGCGAAAATCCAAAGCTTTTATTTCTGTTCGGTAATTAATACGGCGGTATGTAAATATCATTAGTGTATCTTGAATATGAGATATTCCAACCAATATTAGTTATTTATTTTTACTTTTCTGGGCCACCAACCAACGGGGAGGGAAAGTAACGTGAACGCGCAACTTTTTTTTCCGACATGAAGTTAGAAATATACGTTTTGAGCACCCCTGAGATGATTAGGACCATTTCCAGATGTGAACAAACGGTTAATCCGATTGGGATAAAATTTGGAATGCAGGCATCATTTGGTCATGACAAGAGTTCAAAAGATTGTGGTTGAAATCGGTCCACCAGGAGACGCGTTAGTCTTAATTCAATCTCGAAATTTTGAAGTATAGAAGACTTGAATTGGGGCGAAAATACATTGTGAAATCTTGGTTGAAATATCTCTTATACAAGCGACACTATTGTGACCCCTCATTATTCATATTTCAATCTTGAAATACTTGATATATATTGAAGTATGTTACACAGATGACTAGTTGGGCAGAAATCACGTTATATTTTCGCCGGCCAGTGTATTTGCGTAAATGATTAAATCGAACGCGTTTAATGCGTTGCATTCTCACTATCCGCGCTCGTCGCCGACTATCACTTTTAATCAGGCCAACCTCCATCCTGAAGGGATATCACGCTCAATATCATTACATAAGTCCTTAGCTACTTGTCAGGAAAGTTTTGAGGTGACACAACTGATTGTTTTCAAAGTTTTATTAGTTATAGTCGTTCATTTTACAATTCTACACTCTAGTTTATCTACTAACAAAATGAAACATTTTATCGTTTTACGGTTTAATCAAGGATGGCTCTAAGTGATATCTAATGTAAACTCTCGGTACAGTTAAATCGAGTCAGTTCACTTCCTCTAAGTGACATTAGGCCGACTTCGTAACGCTGTCGAAACAAGTTAATTATAGTTCAGCGCTATCCTATCGAAAGGCAAACGAAGATTAACGCTGGTGACTGCTGTATTCGTAACCATATTCCTTTATTGCGAATAAGTAAAGATGGTACTAAATAAGCGCGAATACAAAGTGTGAGTAAGTAAGGTTAGAATTATATAGTTTTCTGTATTACTCCAACCTTTTTAATAACTAGAGCTGCAACTACAGCGGGCAAACCCGTCACCTCAGAAAGTTTAAACCCAACCGGGCTCTTCCGCCGGCCAAGACTTTATCGAATTAATATTCAGATAAAATCAGTCCTTGGATACTTGCCGGGAAAGTCTTGGGGTGATACAATTGTTTATTTTTGACTACATCATTTTTACCGCGTATGTAAATTTTCGGCAGCTGTTTCCGGTATATCTGCAGCAGTATATATATACAATATACACAGACGCTGTGTCAATTTTTTGTGTCACCCCAAGACTTTCCCGGCAAGCAGACCCCTCCCCTAATCCCACTTCTAACCCTTCCCCCAATACTCCTCAACATCTCCCACCCCAAACCCTCACACCCTAACCCCCCGCCCCCCCCCCAACCCCTATGCACGAACCAATACGGCTCGGTTCTCGGCTAGCCTCGGGCGACTCGAGGTTATTATTTGATGTACCTCGGTTTTTTTTGTGTCACTTGTATAAGAGATATTGCAAACAAAATTGAAGAATGTGGTTCGAACTTACGAGGCATCTGCCATGTGTACCAAATTTTAATTCTCAAGTTCAATATTTCGTGATTGAAGTATGGCTAGCGCACCCCATGGTGGACCGATTTCAATGGATGAAGCGTTTGGGCGTTGGAGGAATACACAGACACACAGATACACAGTGGCGGTACACAATACTTTGCTTTGCCAGGAAAATATCCAGTTCCAGAAAATCCAGTTCCACTACCTTTTTTACCTATTATTTTGTAGAACGACTGCAAAGTCTATACTTTTCTAAGGATTCCATCAAATCCCCACGATGTTGAGTCATTACGACAACTAGGGTTGTCGACTACAGCGGGCGAGCCCGTCACCTTAGGAAGTTTTAACGATTAGTCGTTCTATCTCCCTGGAGTGAGCGCAGAAGACTTGAGGACAAAATAGTCCACCGTCTAGCTACGCTACAAGCCCGTAAGAGGCCAACGCCTTAACCGCGAGATAGCCAGGAATGTTACCCGGCGGGCCTACACTCACGCCTTTACTTCCAATTGTGACCAGATTACTCCGGTCTCTTGATTGGTTACGAGTTCGAGGTCGCTTGCGCGGTCCTCTCCCTTGCGAAGCGGTGAAACGGTTTATACCGAATCTATCGCGGACCACGGCATCCTTTGCCCGGCTGTTCACCCAGGATCGAGTAGCCTATGGTCGTTTCAAAAGCAGTCGCGGTAAGGTCCGCAACCACCCCCGCTCTATAGGAAACAGTACTGCTTCCACTCCCCCGACTGTTAGTCAGAGTGCACAGTCGATTGGCTTACGCCGCACGGTGCGCAGACCGCCCAGGAGCTCCAGAAGGTTGATTCCTAGGGGAAACTGACCATAAGGCCAAAGTCCTACCCAGGCTCGCACTTCATGCGTGGAGGCCGTCGGATAGGTGTTGACCCGTGAGTGTGACCAACCCTGAACAGAATGGGTCTTCGTGGCCAACTCAGCAGGGGCCCATTAGCTTACTGTCATTACGACAATACGCAGTTGCGTCACGTCGCATGACGTGCAGTCGTACGACGCGATCCCCCGACCGCACCCTTTATTTATAGTGTAACCCCGCGGCAGTTTGTCGACTGAGGCGTCTTGCCATTAACGGGCCCAATTACCATTTCCTCCAAAGCCGTTCCAGACGAAAGCGCGGGTTAAGAGGAAGGGCTGATCTTCCGTTAATTAATAAAACTGGCTCCGCTCGAAGGGCACAATGGAAGTGCACAATGATGTGAAATTGTGGCAATGAAGCGATGAACGATTTCCGCATTGGTTCTACAAGTTTATATAGTTAGGTAATAAAACTGGTAATAACATTCGACGTCACAAATATGCAGGAAGACGAATTGATAAATAGTTTTTTTTGGTAACCGGAGTATTTCAAAACCAGTTCAACCACTAAAGTAGGAAGTATAAAGTGTGCCATCGTTTTCAATTCAGTATTATTAAGTGTTTACAACTAGATTGTTAAAAATTGACCTTTAGAGGCCTTATTTCAAATTCGCCTTAATTTCTGCCAGTCACCCATTTTTTATTCGTTGCCATAGATCTTCGAATTATTTTAACATCAAAATATGACATTCCAATCCCAGTTTGCTTCTTGCGTTAATTACGTACATTTTTTTCCAAAATTAATACCTAGATATATAAACTTTTTTAACCCTCCATGTAGAGGTCCCCGGGGTATAACACGCCCCAGCAGCAAAAAACTATTTTTTATAAAGACGCATTCGTTTTCTCAGTAGCTAGCTGCAAATGCGAAGTTGCTTTTCCGATTAGTGCAATTCTTTCAGTCCAGCATCAGCCTTAGAGCGCGCGACACGTGAGTAAAGTGCGCTTGGGTATCACACACCCCACCTTGTATGGCTTTTTTCTATGAGTTCATAAAAAAATACCTAATAGATTATAAGTTGAAGAAAAAGTTGAGTTTTGTTTTTTCTTATAAAAGTCTAATAAAATGTATAAATAAATATGTGTTTTAATTAAACCTATTTATTGTTAGTCATTACAATAAATTTCCTAATAATAACTGCTATAAAGTATTATTTTAGATGATTTTATTTTCGGAGTATGTCAAACCCCACCTAGTATGGCATGTGAGATTTAGTCACCATGTACGGAGGGTTATAGGCTTTTGGATAGGCGTAAGTCCTCTACAGAAGTATTATTTGTACGCACGAATAAAGCCCAAAAAAATAAGTAAATTGGTAAATATTCTGCGGTAAAATATTTTTTTTAAATTTAAAATATACCGTGAGTTTTTTATTAGCGGCATCCTCGAAGTGGGTTAATCAGTACGAGCAAGTAAGTAAGTTTCGACAAAAGTTTTGTGGAAAAAAATTAGTTTCTTTTTATTGTAAATTTGAACAATATAACTTGTGAACAAAAGTTTGACAAGCGTTGAGCGCGCTGCGCCATCTAGCAGTAGGTAAAATATCACGGATAAACAATATTCGCAATATTTAACCTACCTCTATATGGCGCAGCGCACTTAGTGCTTTTTATACTATTTTTCCGAAAAAAATATTGTTTGATTGAACGTATATTATTAGGGTTCGAAACGTTATTTAATTTTGAAATGTTCTGCTTAGATGGCGCTAATATTAATTGAATTATAAAAGCATATCGCTTGTTGTTAACGCCAGATTTAACTACCCAACAAATTGTCGTACAAGGGGCTTTAAATGAAATCGATCCTTAAGGAGTAAATTCCAAAAAACAAGGATAGAAAGTATTTTTTGCTAAAAATTCTGAATTTATGCATTAATTCCGGCTTCATAAACTAAAACGTTCTAACGAATAAAGCAAATTCGTGACTTCAAACTGATGTTTGTTGGGTTTACATGATTCGTAAAGTAAGTTGTCTGAACTCATGGCCTACTAGCGATTATGCGCATCGTTCACAGAAAATTGATCAAACATAGATATTATGCAGACGCTTGGGATAAAAATTAAAATAATGTGTGCAGTGTTTCCGCAGCGACCGCGATCTCACGCATTTGCGTTGAAATTACTACAATTGCCGATCTCGCGCGAGTGCTAAAGGCCATCGCACAATAAAACCTTGCCTACAATGAGAGGCAATACGCTCACACCGAACCGATTAAACCAACACTTCGTGCGTGCTCTGAACCAATTTAGAACTGGGTGAGCGGTACTTTATCAAAGTAAAATTCATTAGATAGATTATTTTGAGTGTGGAAACGGGCCATGTTTTGAGCGAGAGCCATTAATATCTAAAGCATCGTTCAGTCTTTGGGTATAATGGAGCTCTGTTACCATTCTTGATATTCCGGAGTCAGGATGTTCTTCTTGCTCCCGTATGATATAAAAGTCAGTTGGGAAGGCACTGCGATCGAGATCAATTAGAATACTTTAGTACCACTACAAGAACATAATATGAAAGGAACATTTTTAGAAGCCATAGATTTAATTAATATTAGCTGAAATCTGTCGAATTCGACAACAGGGGTTGTCAACTACAACGGGCGAGCCTGTCACCTCAGGAATTTTTAACGATTAGTCGTTCTATCTCCCTGGAGTGAGCGCAGAAGACTTGGACAGGACAGTCCACCGTCAAGCTCCTCCACAAACCCGTAAGAGGCCAACGCCTTAACCGCGAGATAGCCAGGAGTGTTACCCAGCGGGCTTACACTCACGCCCTTACTTCCAATTGCGAACAGATTACTCCAGTCTCTCGATTGGTTACGAGTTCGAGGTCGCTTGCGCAGTCCTCTCCCTTACGAAGCGGTGAAACGGTGTATACCGAATCTATCGCGAACCACGGCATCCTTTGCCCGGCTGTTCACCCAGGATCGGGTAGCCGATAGTCGTTTCAAGAGCAGTCGCCGTAAGGTCCGCAACCACCCCCGCTCTATAGGAAACAGTACTGCTTCCAGACTCCCCCGACTGTTAGTCAGAGTGCTAACGGGAGGCTGGAGGGAGCTAACGGTCCCATGATGAGGTGGCCACTATGACCCATGTGTTCAGGGTCGGTCACACTCACGGGTCAACACCCATCCGATGGCCTACACGCATGGGGTGCGAACCTGGGTAGGACACTGGGTCAACCAGTCTCCCCTGGGAATCAAACCTCTGGCGCTCCTGGACGGTCTGCGCACCGAGCGGCGCAAGCCAATCGATTGTGCTCTCCGACTAACAGTCGGGGGAGTCTGGGAACTGTATTGTTTCCTATAGAGCGGGGGTGGTTGCCTACCTTACGGCGACTGCTCTTGAAATGACCATTGGCCATCCGATCCCGGTTCAGAGTCGGGCAAAGGACGCCTAGGTCCGCGATAGATTCGGTGTACACCGTTTCACCGCTTCGTAAAGTAGAGGACCGCGCAAGCGACCTCGAACTCGGAACCAATCGAGAGACCGGAGAAATCTGGTCACAATTGGAAGCAAGGGCGCGAGTGTCGGCTCGCCAGGTAACATTACTGGCTATCTCGCGGTAAAGGCGTTGGTCTCTTGCGGGTTGTGACGTAGCTAGATGTTGGAGTGTATTGTCCAAAGTCTTCTACGCTCACTGCAGGGCGACAGAACGAAAAATCGTTAAAACGTCCTGTGGTGACGGGCTCGCCCGTTGTAGTTGACACCGCAAGATGTTAGTCAGAGTGCGCAACCGATTGGTTTATGCCGCACGGTGCGCAGACCGTCCAGGAGCGCCAGAAGGTTGATTCCTAGGGGAAGCTAACCCTAAGGCCAGAGTCCTACCCAGGCTCGCACTTCATGCGTGGAGGGCGTCGGATGGGTGTTGACCCGTGAGTGTAACCAACCCTGAACAGAATGGGTCTTCGTGGCCAACTCAGCAAGGGCCCCTTAGCTTCCGTCGAATTCGACAATCACTTTATTGATTAAATCGGATAATTCGTGTTCTACTATAATACGATTCTGAGTACGGACTATGTCAAAGCAGTTTATGCCCTCAGATACAAATAAGTTGGCTCCACATACCCTTTGCTCGTAAATCATGTGACAGAGACAAATAAATTGAACAGTATGCGAGAGAATAGCGCGCCAATATTTTTCGCGGCAGCTCTCACACCGGAAACGGTCGACTGCGACCAAACTACTACTGGCCGGTTTTCAGTAGTGGTTTGTTTTGAAGTGGTCATTTTCGAGCGCGAAAGGCCCATCTAGGCATCATACATATATCGATGCATGTAGACAGTTCAATAAGTTCGCGCTGTAATCCAGCAGATAGCACTATCATTTTTAATTTTTCTCTTTTGATGACTTTTTTTAGTTTTCTCTTTCACATTCACATTTAGACACCTCAACCAAACGTTTACACCTAGCCGTTTCTCAATATGGTGGTTACAAGAAAAAACACGTTTCAAATTAACATAAAGATTATTGTTTTTTTTTAATTTGTTACATTTTAATCGTAATTATTGGATGTTAATTATTTTGATTTTTGATTTTTCGAGGTACTCGTATGTACTGAAAAACCAAGTTAAGTTATATCCTGAGGATTCCCCCCCTAATACGCAGCGTTTTTAATGACAAAATATTTATCTATTTTAATTTCCAATTTACATTACATTACATTTACATCGTGTCCAATTGGCGGCCAAAAACCGCTCCTGGACGTGTCAACATATTTGTGTTTTAAGTACTAAGTCTCATTACTACTTTAATCTTTACTTAACATACATATGTTACTAAAAAATATATAGCATCTAAGAAACTTTGGAACCTACTAAAAGTTATTCGTCGTAGAATCTTATTACAAAACAAATTAAAGGCTTATTTAATAAAATAGTCAATAATTCTAATGGCTACCTACTAAACACACAATAATTAAAATAGTCAGTTAAAAAGTTGAATAATCAAAGCAGAAGCCTAACAATTGAAATAGTCAATAAATCGAATATATGTGTACTAAAAACTGCACATAGTAACATCAAAGTAGTAAGTAAATTGTTAAATAATCAAACTAAAGCTAAATCTTACATTTTAATACGAAAATCTAAGATTTATTTGTTTTTAATTCAGCAGAAAGCAACTAAGCCATTTAATCTTTACCTTATTATACCAGTTTTTTCCGTTGTTCATTCCAGCAGAAAGCATTCAAATAACTTAATCTTTAAGCTCCACAGCTATCTTCGAAGTAATAAACAAATTTTATTTATTTAATACTTATAAATAATTTTGCAATGAAATAAAGCGTTTTATTATAATAATTTTAAAATCGAAATCTAGAAATACATTTTGCATGCATATAATATTTAGATGTATGCATAATTATTTACATGTATGTATGTATTAATTACATGTATGTATTTAATATTTATATGTGTGTGTATATTTGCATGTTTTCTATGTATATTTATATTCATTTACAGTTAGGCCTAGTAATGCAGAAAAAAGGATTTAATATTTATTTTGTTGTTATTATGTAGTATGATATAAACAACTATACTGGTAATATAAACTGGTAATCATACACCGCAACAACAATTATAATAGTGGTGCCACGTGTCGATGTGGTTAGCTGCTGATTGATTATATCACAAAATCCTGACAAACAATAATAACATCGTATACAATAAACAGGGCGAGTGCTTTCTTTAGTAAAAAAACTAGTTTAACTTAATCCGGGCTGTCATAAGGCGACAATCATTTAAAATTCGTTAGTATATCTTTCACAATTAGCCATTTTTACCCAACTAATTTCGTGTTGTTGTCTCTAACATAATTATGCGCATGGGTACTAGAAAGAGATAAATATTTTGCTTTTTATAAACTGATTCCAGATTATTAACGGTGCCAATGTACATCTTTCCAATCTACATCTTTCCAATCTACATCTTTCCAGCAACAAGCGGGCATTTATTTCTGCGGCGGGGCTGAAATGAGCAGCTGTTAACATCTACTGCGATAATATCTTCTTCGTTCTAACAGCCATTGCTAGTTTTTGATTCTTAAATGGGAATTTTCTGCATAAGCGATAAAAACATCAACGAATGGTTACGCGTAAAGCTAACAGCCCAAGAAAGCTCAACGATAGGGTAGCGAAAAAGCACATGAGCAAAAAATCTACAATATTTTAGGCAGAATTAACTTCCTAGAGTCTTTCTACATTATTTCTATAAATTATACCGATTACGTTCAAGGCTTCTCTGATCGTTATTATTGGCTCTTTCATTATAGATATTGCATTAGACGCATTCCTAAAACAGATATAAATTGCCAATGCAAGAGTGTTTTCTGTTGAGAGGTTTAAATGTATTGCTTCCGGTCGTAAATTACTTTGTTTTTTGGCACTTGACGTTACAAAAGCTACAGCGAGAGCTACAAAATTGAGAAATGTCATATTTTTTGCTGTTGGCACTTGAGCGAAAGTATAATCATTATTTTAAGCAAAATATTATTTCGCAAGAACATATAAGAAATATTAAACCGTCAAACTTCCAGTAAATTATTTTCTTGTTGATTGAGTCATAGCCTTCGAAAATATCGTGATATTTATATTAGGGCAGTCGATTTTTACACGAAAAAGACTTCTAACTTGCGAAAGGTCATGTAACTCCATTTTTTATATGTTGTTAGGACCTATTTCAACAGTAAAGAGCCAAGTCTGCAGCTTCAAATGACCTGTGCAAGCTGCGCAAATCTAAAAAAACACGTTTTTTTGTACTTTTTCGAATTTTGTAATTATAAATATTTCCTTACATATGCATTCTACAGAAAAAGCTTTATTTTTTAAGGAGAATACATTTTACATTAATTAAGCCTAAACTCAGCATCATATGGTCAGAAGTTTCCGAGATACAGCTCCTCAAAATTGACATGTTTTCCAAAAAGTGTATAACTTCCCAAAAACATAAAAAGTAATAAGAATTTCATATAATAATAATAATGTCTTTATTGTGAACTATAAGTAGGTCGTACAAAATGGATAGGTGCTATTTTATGTGCTATACAATTTACCTATAAGGGTACAATATTTATTTTACTATAATTGAATATATTTTTACTTCACAAGTTTAAGAAAAACAAATCCGAAAAGTATTAAGGTTTAGACATATTAACAAAAATAACAATTAGAACTATTATATAGAAATTATTATAGTAATTTTCCATTACTAAGTATATATTAAATAAGTTAGTTTGTGTTTAAATTAAAATGTCATCGTGGAATTATTAGGCTATCTACGGTTTGTCAAATTTAGAGCTAGAATGAAATATACATGTTTAAAATTTAAAGTGTCTGAAACTTGCAATAAGAATATGTTATAATATTTATTTATTTGTCATTGTCGTTTTATAATATGTCATTATCATAATTACCTGACGGCGCATTAATAAGGCTGCCAAATATGGCCAATTTTCGAAAATATGTGTTATATGCGACATATGTACATTGCTCGCTTTATACTCGAATTGGAGCAAATTTAATCTACTTAAATATAGAAAAATAATAACTTATTCTGTAAGATACATACTTTAGAAGTTATAAAGCAAAAACTGAAACAAGTGCAAAAAATGATGTTAATCCAATCTTTAAAAGCTGCAAACTTGGAGTCTTGCTTAATTACAAGTCCTAACAACATAAATAATAGACAAAATTTTAACAAAATAAAATGACTACAAATTTTGTTTTATAAGTGCAGCAGCAATGTCATGGTGATATTTAGAAAAAGCTATCATAATTGAATGCGTAAACAAATTTTGTGTTTGCGCAGTTGACCGTTAAGGAATTCCCTCGTTGGAAGCCTACCCTGGGTGTCGCTATCCTGTCTTGGTGAAACTTAGAACGGGCTGTCGTAATTGAATGCATATACAAAATTTCGTGTCTGTGCTGTTGACCGTTGAGGAGTCCCCTCGTCGGAAGCCAACCCAGGGTGTAGAATCAAGTCATGCTTACCATAAAAAATGCTTTGTCATCGGAATCGAACCAACATGTAAATTTTTAACTTCATATGATAATATTTCAGGATCTTATCATCAGAACAGGATTTTGATAAAAATGGGTACACCCTTTCAAATAAAAAAAGAATTTTCGAAATCGGTTTATAAATAAATTTAAAAATAAAAAAAACATACAACCGAGTTAATATGATAACCTCCATCTTTTATTGAATTCGGTTAAAAAGTAGAACTACGTGGACTTCAATTTGGTTTGTTGCTACAGCCAAAATTACAAAATTATACATTTGAGACTCAACAAATGTGTACCGCGATGCGAAAAGGCGTGACGAAATAAATACAGAAGCGCTAATAATGAAAACAAAATGTCGTAATCGAGAGTAAAAGTGCCGCAACGTTGCGAAGAACAGCCGAGAGATGTTCAAATTAAAACGCTTACAAAACAAACAAACAGCGATACGAATTATACATGCGGTTGGAGAATGCTTGCCAGAGCATAAAATTATACTGGTATGAGATAACACGAAGATCTTGAACTGAAAACTTCGTTTTAATATTAATGAGTATTTTAAAAATATCCACATGGTTGACCTTGATTTGGCGTAATTAATATAATTAAATTACTTTTATTTTTATTTTTTTTTACCTTATATTTTTACTTTATCGGCCCAATAACCGACGAGGAGGTAAGGTATTGTAAACGCACATTTTTTTATTCGAGATTAACACAAATATATACATTTTGACACCTTCCCCCGATACGATTAACACCATTTCTTGATTTCCTGATTGAAGTGTGTGTGTGTGTGTGTGTGTGTGTGTGTGCGTGCGTGTGCGTGTGTGTGTGTGTGTGTGTATGTGTGTGTGTGTGTGTGTATTCTTCTACGATAGCACCCAAACGTTTCATCTGATTGATCTGAAATTTAGCATGCAGTCACCACTCCACGGTCATGGCAGGAGTTGAAAGGGTGGGGGTAGAAATCGGTCTACCAGGACGTGCACTAGTCATACATAAATCTCGAAGAATTGGATTTAAGCTTTTGAAACACGTCCATACTTAAGAAAATACTACGTCATATCGAAAAAATACAATTTGAATACCACGAAAACACTACAAATATACTACGAAGATAGTACTAACAAGCAAGGAAAATACTACTATAAAATTACGAAAATCTTAAAAATACAGTCGCGATAAAATACTTGGGATGACCCAACCATTTTTTTTACATTATATTTTTATTTTTACTTTAGTTAAAGTTACTATTGAGATATTCAATATGTTTTGTTTTCATTCAAAATAAGCTTTATAAAGTAAAGGCAATTCAATAACTCACCTTGATAGACACCCCTTGAATAGAAAAAAATAGTTATTTCGGCATTTTACGTCATTTTTGATTAAAAAATATCAGATAGGTATTTCTCCCGTCCCGACAACAATATGTAGATAATATTAAATATTTTCTGCTTTAAAATAGTTAAAATATTGCCAAAATATGTATAATAAACGCATAGTTATGCCAAAGTATCCGTAATAAATCTGTATCTAGAGTGAGCCCTTGGCATTTTAATAATCTCACAAATACGCAATCAAACGCCGCATTCCTAATAAATTTATTGTTTGATGAAAAGGAGTAGATAGGCTGTCTTCGTTCAACTTGCCAGCAAGGGCGTTTAAATCACATTTTGTTTCTGTTGTTTTTTTTTTAATTCAACCCATTTCTAGACTTTTACGAGCATTCTTAGGTGATAGCTTTCTCGAGTTGATGCTAGTCTTGTATACCATGAGCTCTACTTATCCAATGCACGGTACTATGTATACATGTAAATTTGCTAAATTGCAATTATTGATAATGTATAATAACAATATTTTCAACTAATGTGTGAGTGTATGACTTCATAATACAGCGTGTGTATGTGTGTCTAAATATTATAGAAATATGAATGTTTACAACTTTTTTCATATAACCGACGTTATAGTGAATGGTGTGCATAACCGATTTTAAAGCGAATGGTGTGCATCACCATTATCCAACAAGACCCCTAAGCATGCTACGTTTGGTAAGTCATGCATTATCCAAGTCGGAGAGGCTAGCCTATATCGCCGGCCCAGCGGTCTACAAGAAACTCAGCGAGCACATTAGACAAGCGCTATCTCTTGACGTGTTTAAGAGCCGCTTTAAGAAGTACCTCACAGATAAGGCGATTTACTTACTGGAGGAATATTACTCGAGTGAAGACTAAAATGCTTGGTGGCTAAAGCGTTAATGATTTGTCCTTATAATTTTGTAAATTATTTCTTTGCATTACATTATTTTACATTATTCTTGTGTTTTCTTTCGTTTTATCTTTTATTTTTATTTCCTTGTGTATTGTAATATTTTCTAACAATTCCATTACAATATTTATAAAAAGTTTTGTTTGTTTGTATTTATGACCTGTATGCCAGTATACCAATAAAATGAATCTGAATCTGAATCTGAATATACCTATCAACTTGCGGAAAAGCAAAATCTTAAGTAAACTATCAGCATCCATAGATACGGGTATTTTTGCTCAGTTAGTTATGCGACTAGCCAATGGCTATGACATTAATTTGTTTCTCCTGCACGATTTAATATAATGTTTACCGAGTTTTTTTACGTTTACGTTACTATTATAACGTTTACTGATTTCTACCCACTATCTTTTTTGAACATGGTGCAAGACTGTAACGATATCCCAGCTGAATCATTCACGAAACGACGAAACTCGTCTTCATTCACAAATCACCTCAAAGTGTGCTACTTTTCCAATAAGTAACCTGTTCATCCCTTTCTCTCTTCCTCTCTCAATTCCTCTTCTGTGGCATTCTTAGTTTAAAGTGCAAACTAGAGGCTGCAAAACACCTGTGCCAAGTTTTGTTTCCATTGTGAGGGACCACCCCTCACTAGACTCCAAGTTATTCGGTGTGAGGTGGTGGTGTCAACTTGTGGGATATCTCCGTATTAAAAGTCGATTTAAAATGTATCAGAAGGTATTTATTAAGATTTCGATATTGCCAGTTTGTAACGCTTCCTGAATAGGATATATATTGACGCGAATGTAGTGGCTATCTGCATGAAGTTACAAGGGTTTGTGGATAAGGATTGTACTTGTGCTCCTAGTATCTCGTACTGGGCACGGCTCGTGTCTGTGGGAGTGCAGAATGATGCGTCTCGCCACGATAGGGAAAGGAAGAAAAAGGTAACCAAGAAGCCGGACCCGTTGCATCGCTTCGTGAGAGGGGTACCGGGTATGCCGTCGCTGTATTGGGGGACGTGATCACTCGAGGTATGATACTTTGGTCGTATTTTCGCCGGTTTATATAGGCCGAAAAATAATGCAATCCAAAATATTCCTAGTAAAAGTATTGTCTCATCGTGCTGATTCATCGCGCACGAGGTAGAATAATAGCTGAATTTGTGTCAGTGCATTTTACTGGAAATCAATGCATTTGTTGACTGCATGTATCGATATTTAAGGGTCGTTACACCATATTAAATAAAGAAGCCAATTTCACTTTGCTACCTACACCCTAACATTTGCTAGTTACAAAACCCTAATCTACTTATCCTTTCTCATAAAATGGTGGATGATTATATTTTGATGACTTATTCAAAATATTCATGACGAAAAAACACCCACCACCTCCCCCTCCATATATAACATATCATAAAAAAGCACTCTCTGGGACGTGCCTGTCTTATTTATTCTTTCACGATTATTAAACACGCTATACCATTATAGCAGAAATAATATAATGACCACGATTGTAAAACAACCGATTATTGGCGGACCACCGATAACCGATGATAATAATAGATTGCAACATAAACATTTCTTGAAACCAAAATAAGGATATATAGCTGGGGATTTAGTAAGATATACCCTACATTTTGTGATAAAAGGATTGGTCACCCACCGTAGACTCTTAGTCACTTACCGTACTTACCAGACCTTGCTCCAATAGAGTTTATTTTTTTCAGAATTTAGGTAACTTTTTACAAGGGAAAAAAATCAACTTAAGAAACGGTGAAAAACGCCTTCAAAGCATTTATTGATTCTGTCCACGAGAGTTTTACAGCAGAGTAATTAAAGCAACTTCCTTAGTTGGTCCTGAGTGTATTTACACAGGGAGCCATCGGAAGGGGGGAGGTTGGCGGGAGGGGGGAGGTTTATTCCATCGCGCTTTACTTTGAGCCCTATAGCTCTCGAATCATATTATTATCTAGTGCAGTGATTTTCAACCAGCGGCTCGTGATTCCGTAGAGGCCGCGAAGAGAGACCCGGAGGGAGTCGCTGGCTATCTAAAAATAAAAATCGAAAATATTTCAAAAACTATATTTATATAATATACATTTGTAGCTTTGGGGGTTAATGGGCCCTTGCTGAGTTGGCCGCGAAGACCCCTTCTGTTCAGGGTTGGTCACACTCACGGGTCAACACCTATCCGACGGCCTCCACGCATGAAGTGCGAGCCTGGGTAGGACTCTGGCCTTATGGTTAGTTTCCCCTGGGAATCAACCTTCTGGCGCTCCTGGACGGTCTGCGCACCGTGCGGCGTAAGCCAATCGACTGTGCACTCAGACTAACAGTCGGGGGAGTCTGGAAGCAGTACTGTTTCCTATAGAGCGGGGGTGGTTGCGGACCTTACGGCGACTGCTCTTGAATCGACCATCGGCTACCCGATCCTGGGTGAACAGCCGGGCAAAGGACGCTGTGGACGCTGTGGTCGGTAAACACCGTTTCACCGCTTCGGAAGGGAGACGACCGCGCAAGCGACCTCGAACTCGTAACCAATCGGGAGACTGGAGTAATCTGGTCACAATTGGAAGTAAGGGCGTGAGTGTAGGCCCGCCGGGTAACACTCCTGGCTATCTCGCGGTTAAGGCGTTAGCCTCTTACGGGCTTGTGACGTAGCTAGATGGTGGACTGTTTTGTCCTCAAGTCTTCTACGCTCACTCCAGGGAGATATAACGACTAATCGTTAAAACTTTCTGAGGTGACGGGCTGTAGTCGACAACCCAAGTTGTAGCTTCGGAAGGGAAACATATTTGTTATGTGATTTGCTATTGCTTTTACCAAACTTTATGATCCATCTAAAATGGAAATAGTTAGGTACAGCCTCAAAAGTAAAAGCAATGTCCATATTTTAATATATAATATAATACGCTACATAATTGATTCTTTTATTAATATAGTTAAGTAGTGTCAAAATTTTCATTTAAAAAATGTGTCTCGATAAGATTAAGAAAAGACTTAACACACTGTTATACCACGACCGCCGCCATATTGAGCATAAGGGATTATTAATCTATTTTTGGAGCTATGAGTGCCATCTACCTACACGTTGCGTATCGTAATAAAATCCTAGCTGCTAACTCGCAGTACGGCATTGAGCAATATAATACGCTATATAATCGGTTCTTTTGCAAAGTGTCAATATTTTAATTTAAAAAATGTGTCTCGATAAGATTATTTCCTATATTGTTGAAATATTTGTTTCCTTTCTAACAATAACCGGTCTCCTGGCTTCATGACTGCGCTAATTGATACCTATGAACCCTGAAGATGCGTATTTAGATGTAATAATATTTTGATTAACTATTAGTAGCTTTACAATATTATAATAATAATAATAATAAACTCTTTATTTGCACTTAATAAGTATACAAAAAAGGCGAGCTTATTGCCACATGGCAATGTCTTACAGCTAACCTAAACATAGTGGTACATGCGCGCATCGTGAAAATAAAGATTATTACATAACATACAGACAAGTGGAAGAATTTAAGACTAATAATGCCCGAGGAGAGGAAATTGGGAGAGGAACAGGAGAGAAAGGGAAGAACTGGTTACTTCTTAGAAAGGTAGTAATCCTTAAGGTGAGTCTTAAACGATGGTAAAGAAGGCGAGTTTCGTATATTTGCTGGAAGATCGTTCCAGAGTCTTGCACCATGGACACAGAAAGAATAGGAATAGAAATCACTATTATGACTCGGAATTTTTAATAAACTGTCAGAGGCTGACCGAAGTACGAGACCGTGGGAACTTAGTGGTTCAAAAAGCTCCTGGAGATAGGATGGTGTTAATTGGGTGAGTACACGATATAGGGGAGCCAGTATATGAACATTTCTTCTTTGGCGTATTGGCAACCACTTTAACTGTGCCCTATAGTCGGACACGTGATCATACTTACGTAGACCGAAGATGAATCGTATGCATACATTTTGCAAACGTTCAAGTTTGTTGAGCAGTTCCTCTGATAAATCGAGATAAGCCACATCTGCATAGTCAAGGAGAGGCAAGAGGAGAGACTGTGCAAGAGATTTTTTTGTGTCCATAGGAAGAAATCTTTTGAGTGTTTGCAGAGGGTGAAAACTATCTCTTCTGGGTATGCCGTGGGGAATATTGTTAAACAAATGTTTTTTTTAAGAATCCCTCTTTTTGCAACTCATCTACTACCTACTGGTAGTTCATTAAACTCTGATACTTTCCTTATGGTATACTCGCGGTATCTGGACATGCGAATCGTCGTCATGTTTATGTAGGTACATTTTCAATTCATATTCGTTATAGGCGTGAACTGGCTTCCCCCTCCGTCACTTTACGTCTAGTACCGTTGCTTTTGCATCGTACGTTTTGTTATTATTTAAGTTGATGTCGCCTGCTCGTGCCTTTGTTTCGCTGTCGGTGTAATTTGTGCCGTAGATATAATACATACATACACGCGCGAGTCTCCAATAACTTCAAATTGACGTACGTTATTAGTACAACATAATTCAATTAGAATTTTCCTCTAGCGATGCTGCGATCCATAGACAAAGTCCCCGTATTCTTCTTTTTCTTTGTGCCGTCTTCAAAACGGAACGTAGGCGATCATGATTGCGATTCTCACCTTCATCATAGAATAACTAAGTATGTGAAGCATTCGATCAGTAAGAACCGCTGATGTATACTGATCGGATGGATGACAATTGCCCATATATTAAAATTAGGTTATAAAAACTATATTCTAATTATAGTTTCATCTCGATAAATTGCTATATATATATATATATATATATATATATATATATATGTATATATATATATATATATATATATATATATATATATATATATATATATATATATATATATATATATATATATATATATATATATATATATATATATATATATATATATATATATATATATATATATATATATATATATATATATATATATATATATATATATATATATATATATTTATATAAATGAATGTTTGTCTGTGTGTCCGCTATGGACTACTAAACCGCTCCACCGATGTTGATGAAATTTTGAGGGAAACTTTACATTAGTTTGGAGATGGTTCCTGTGAAGTTTGGTGCCGATCGGACCAAAGGAATTTTTTAGTGTCTTCAATAAAACCAAAATTGTTCTTTTTTTGCGACTCGCTTTCGCAATGACTATTATCAAAGCACAAGGACAAATGTTGCAAGTGTGTGGATTCAATTTGCGTCAGTGAAAAATGCCTTCAAACATTCATTGGTTCCTGTCTACGTGAGTTTTACAGCAGAGGAATTAAGCATCTCTCACTAAAATGACAAATCTGCATAGATAATAGGGGTCAATATTTCTATTAATTAAATATATTTTTTGTCATACAAAGTTTTTGGCCTTAAATTTCCTTTATAGAACAGCAACTTTATAGGTATGGATCCAATATTACAAACTGTCCAGTAGTGTCCAGCCTGCTCTCATACGCTGGAAGTGTCCACGAAAATTATATGTTTTAATGAACGCCTTTGGATACGCATAGTCGGTTTCTAGTCTGTCTATCGTTCGCAGCTCGAATCACGTACGCTAAGGCCACCTATTCACGATCTCTCTCTGGCGCAACTTTTTTCGCTCCTTTTTGACAGATTTTTCCGTTATCTCGATCGGACGGGCCGCGTCTGGCGTAAAATCGAAAGGCGAGCTTTACGAAACGTCGAAACGTGCCGCGCGGCCTGCGAGCAACGGGGAATGGCAGAAAAAAGCGGTTTTGATCCATAGACGGCGCGAACGAAACGAACGAACGGATTCCGACGGGCATATTTTACATTGAAATCGAATGAAAATACGACTTTATCCGATTGCCTATTTGGTTTCAATATATAGCTAATGGTCGTGGTGATTGAAACGGAATTTGCGACGTGGGTGCGTCGTTTGTGAATGCTTACATTTCTGTTACTATGTTAATAGTAACAGAAATAGTTGACCATAGTTAATAGTAACCAGGCTAGCTTATGGATCCGGTTTAAATTCCATAGTCTTTTATACATCTGTCTATTTCGGAAGACAGCTAGCGGCTCCTTGCAGCTTGGGCCATGTGACTTGCTCGCTAACGTGGATCGGCTCAACACACGGTTCAACTTCCATTTGGTAGCCTCAAGTTCCATTTATTAACAGGAATATCTATTTCCTGTATTTTATTTTAAATGTTTTCTATTTTGATCATTAGTTATAATTTGTAATGGTGAGGGTAATATATATATTTCTTTTTTCTTCATTTTCAAATTGCCGAATATATTTGAACATAAAACTAGAGAGCTCACTGCCTTGGAACAAGTCCTGGCACTTAGTTGGGCAGCAGCAGTACATACATGCTAATGCTCATATCGGCCGTGTTCATTTTATTTATTTTTTAAGTTTAACAATATAAATAATTTCTTATTGATATGAATATTAACGATACATATGCATTGTAAATGAATTGTTAAATTAAATAAAATAAATAAATAAATTCATTGAAACAACGCGCGCTGCACCTACCAAATTTGAATTTGACGTACCGGGGTTAAATCCTAACTACCCCCCCCCCCCCCCGGATACTTACGTACTCAGGAAGCTAGGTAGGTACATACGTCGCGGATTCTTCCTGATTCTCATTTTTGTTCGACTTTTTTTTACTCAAAAAAAATGGAGATGGGACGGACGTATCCCTTGTGTCGTCGTCCCCTCCTCTAAGGACGTATCCAGGGGTGGATACGTCCTTGGCAGTGATTCTCACATCCTCGGTGGCAATAAGAGATCAATACTGTCTAGGCTTTTACAATAATAATGCATAAACATTTTTCATATAGAATCAATCTTTTGATAGTTCCATATAGAATCAATCGTGAGATGTCATATAGAATCAATCTTTTGATAGTTCCATATAGAATCAATCGTGAGATTTCATATAAAATCAATCTTTTGATAGTTCCATATAGAATCAATCTTGAGATTTCATATAGAATCAATCTTTTGATAGTTCCATATATAATCAATCGTGAGATTTCATATAGAATCAATCTTTTGATAGTTCGATCCAGGTAGAATCCTTAGTCAAAGGAATGCCTTATTTTACGACCGTCTCACGAGGATTATTTATAGCATCATCCGAGAGCAAGGATAATAGAAAGAACAGATTATCGTAAATACCAGAATCCCTACCGGTTAATAGAAGTCACAAAGGTGATGTAAAAGCTATCGTAACGCATCGCAGGAGCATTTATTATTTATGAGATGAATAACTCAGAATATGGTGGTTTTTCGCTTTCATGAAATTACGGTGAAGTAAAGCCTGCTACGAACAAAAACAACCAAAAAGTTATAGTATGCCAACGAAACATGGAGCGAAGCATGCTAAACATAAGGCTACAGGACAGGTGGACGACCTCAAAAATAAGGAAAATAACAAAGGTGAACGATGTTTTAAACAAAATTAGAAAACTAAGATGGAACTGGACTGGTCACATCATGAGAACCAACAAAGAAAAATGGACGAAGGACGTAATAGAATGGTATCCTAGAAATGGGAAAAGACAAAAAGGACGTCAAATTAAAAGATGGGAAGATGACTTACCGAAAGGATGGAGAAGGTTGGCTTGGGACAGAGATGAATGGTCCTTTTATTCTTAATTTACATTAATGACTTGCCATTTCTTGTACAGAAATTAGGTAATATAGTTTTATTCGCTGACGACACTTCTCTCATATTCAACGTCCCTAGGAAAACCAATAATTATGATGAAGTAGAAAACACACTGACAAAAGTTTTAGGATGGTTCACCGCCAATAATTTGCTTTTAAATTCTAATAAAACCAAGTGCATTAAATTTATCTCACCTAACGTTAGTGACTCTGACATTAATATTGTTATGGACGGTGAAATACTAAAGTTTGTAAATTCTACAAAATTTCTAGGAATTACAATAGACAATAAACTTCAATGGGGTCCTCATATTGAATTATTAGCTGGAAGACTTAGCTCGGCAGCTTTTGCGGTACGTCAAATAAGGTAACTAACTGATGAAGCTACTGCCAGAACTGTCTATTTCAGCTACTTCCATAGTATAATATCGTATGGGATTTTGCTCTGGGGCCGCGCAGCCGATATGCAAACGATATTTACTTTGCAGAAAAGAGCCATACGATCCATTTATTGTTTAAACTCCCGAGCATCGCTAAAAGAGAAATTTAAAGAGATCAATATTCTGACGGTTTATAGTCAGTATATATTCGATAACATAATGTATGTTCGTAAAAACTTGCACAGGTTCCGTAGGTTGGGTAACATTCACAATAGGAACACCAAATTCAAAAATAAACGCCATTACGGGCGCTAGGTTAGCAAAAGTGAGTAAATTTTCATTGGAGACGGTGTTCGCTTTTAGTGTTATCACTTTGCCTGAGGAACTAACCCTTTTACCAGACACTAAATTTAGAAAAAATGTTAAAGATACTTTGTGCTCTAAAGGCTATTATAAAATTAAAGATTTCTTAAGCGGTACATTGGTCTGGTCAAGTCGTTTTTGTGTAACATAGTTATGAAAACCATTTGTAAAGTGTTATTATTTTTATTATTATTACTATTACGTAAAGCCATTGATTATATAGTGTAGTAATCAATGGTAAAGCCTACAAGCAAGGCATAAATGTCTAGAAACATAAGACGTTCGGAAAGTACTGTAAGTCTAATTCGAATAAAAAAAAATCTATCTATGTAATGGAAGAAAATGAGGGAGGCCTATGTCGAAGGACGGCCTAATCAAAAAACTGGCTGCTGAGGATTATGATACCTTATTTAAAAATTAGATAAAAAATTAATAAAATATATTGTTTTATCACATAAGGCAAAATTGTACAATACGGTCAGCGAATAAAGGCTTTTATTATTATTATTATTATTATAAAAGCCTGCTACGCCTTTGAAGATATCGTTAAAACTTTAGAAGTGAGTATTGTAAACGTGAAAGTAATAGAAAACTTCTTTGTCTTATTCGAATATGAATATGAATGAAGTAAATACACTGAGGAAAATATTGGATTGATTCTTACATTACCGTTTTGTTATTACGGTTTTATACAGAATAACGATGTTTCAATCGTAATTTTGTTGAATTACAAAGAATTATATTGAAACTCCATTACTCGATTACATGTAGCAAAATTTACCTTACGGTTAATACGGAAATAATGGTATATTATTTTTTCAACCTGATTAATGTGCCCGACTATAACCGTACGTATACTACTACATACTGTCATGTTAGAAGCGGGATCCCAAAATCGTGATTTAATGAAATAATATTGTGTTTTAAACATTACATGGTAACAACATTTTAACATTACATGGTAATTACCATCACGGCAACAACGTTACGCATCATGTTTTCATACGTATGGACAGTAGTCCACGCTATATACGTAATCCTTGTAGAAACATGCGTATTTCCATGTATTATTACATTGTTATATTTTTCTCAGTGTACCTAACAATCGACCATTGCGTCCTCCGAACTCTATGTAGATTATAATAATGCGATCGTAACGTCCGTAACCGCGTTGAAACACTGGTTTCCGTCAGATCACCGAAGTTAAGCAGAGTCGGGTGTGGTCAGTACTTGGATGGGTGAGCGCTTGAGTACTGCCACGTGATATTATAAAAAGCAGGCGAGATAGTAGTCAATAGACAATAAGGTAAGCCGTTATGTTACCGTAAAGGTTATATAAAAATATAAAAATCAAAGAAAAATGTATCGATTAAAGTCTTTAGGTAAGACTTTCTCACAAGCTCAAAACTATAATTCCATATATACCATATTTTCTAATTGAACAGATTAACAGAACATCAGCAGGTACAAGTTAGCAAGGAATATGTGAATATTAATCAAGATAGAAGATTTAGAGATACAGGTCGAGGACGAAGAAGAATTTGCTAAGTTGAAAGAGTCACCATCGAAAATAGAGTATTTATTATATACACATACGCGTAAAGTGAATGTTTATCAATAAGGTAGAATAATTTCATCAAGTCTTTAACGGAAGAATGATCTACCAAAGATAGTAAAAGAAGAAGATATCTTCAGTCATAGATTAATCAAGCAACGAGATACTTTGAAGAATGTGTAAAATTATTGCCGCAGAGCCTTGTATGGAGAATGGAAAAGTAAACTTTCTCGTTTCTTTAATCTTATATCACCAAAAATAATTTTACTGCGAGTATTTGGATATACGGATGTTGAACTAGAACATAGAAAACAAAATGAAGTAACACTTTTACTATAGAGAATAAAAGTCTTTAAAGTACCATTATTACTTTAAAAATATATTTATTGGATATCAGACTTAGAAGGCGGTCATATTAATAAGGTGAAGGTAATCTCTTACTGCCGACCATTTCATTTAATATGATTATTACCTAAATTAAATTCTTCAGTATAGGAAGAACAAAAACTGACTGTATCTAACACATTTATACACACACACAATTTACACATCTTTACATCTCTGATAATATGAAAAACTTATATACTCGTATGTACATAAGAGTTAATCCAGAGTTTTATTTTTATTGCGTAATATTTGGTATTTGGGTTTATTTTACAATTATTTTCGTCTTATTTTATTGTTCAATGATTATGTTGTTTTTCATATGATTATTTTGTTCGTTTTCATTTTATTTCCCTAATGACTATTTTTGATTATTTCGATTAAAACCAGTTGAATAGAAAACGCCTTTTTACACGACTGCCCAACAAAAAGGAGTGTAATGTGTTCAAGGTTAATCTGCGTATGTTTTCCGTTTCTTTATTTCACCATAACTTCTAAACGCTTTAACCGATTTAGAAGTGTGTACATTTGTTAGAAATGTTATGTCATCTCGAGTATCATAGGGTATCTTAACTTACCATATATCAAGTAAGTAGTGGTCTAAATGACAAAAAATAATATAAATATACCTTGTTTAGTGTCAAATGAAATGTCTAATTGTGTACATTCCTAAAATATTTGTAACTATATAAATAAATACAAAAACCACAAATATTTCATAAAAGAACGTAAAAATGTGTTTTTTAAATAAATTTACTTGTTTGGAAAATTACATTTAAATAAGTATAAATTTAGTGTCTCCCTTGGAACAGGCGCTGCCTAGTTGGGCTGGGTTAGGAGTGATGCAAAATCATGATGATTTTCTGATGGGTATTTTAAAAATATTATTTGCAGACTGACTTAGACTTACAGACGCATTGACATATCTATGACCTAGTTTTTAAACTAATGATTAATTTGTAACTACCTTGTTTATTATCTAACGACCGTGACTTTCAACAGGGAAGAATATCTCCTTATGATAGTTTTGGTACAAGTGTTTGTTAGAGTGATTCTTAGAGGGGGTACAATATCAAAGTTCAACTCATTGAATTATATACATTCGAAGTTTAGACAAAGTTTAGGCAAGTTTAGACATACATAAAGTTGTTTAGACGCCCCCAACGTAAAACAAAAGTATGAGAGCGTCCGAGGTATAAAATCTTACCAGGCACCCGCACACTGATTATCCATCTCTATCTTACTTATCGGACGATTATCTTTCATTCACAGCGCTTTAGCTTTCGGGATAAGATAAAAGTACTCACTCAGCACTATACTATTTTTAATGTTAATAAATTGTTATTGATATAGGTTGATAGTTCGGAAGCTATAAAAACCGAAGATGATTCGTTTACTTATATCGTTGATCTGTCTTTACCACGAGATAAACTTATCAAACACTTTACAACTAGGTCCTCTATAGGCTTAGAAAGCTCTGTGCTATGTGTGCTATGTTTTTGCCAATTTGGAAATGCTAATAATTTTAACTACTTACAACCTGTTGTTGGGGTAATCTTCCATCTCTTCACTTGTTGCTCGTTTTCTAGATTACTCCTAGCTTTGACTCATTTTCTTTTGCTTTCTTTAAATCTTATGAGATACTTCTTTTTCCAAAAGCTTAAAAGTCATTAAAATTGGCCATCAAAGCCATGAGTACGATATGGATGTGCCTTCGATCGTATATTTTCTCCAGTTAGCTTCAGCGGTATACCCCCTTAATCAATCACAGTACTCAGTTCTTTCGAAGCATCCTTTGTGCTTCGCATGACGCCTTTCGTGGCGGACTTTCTCATTTCCTCGGTCTTTCGTCACCATAAGCGAAGTTAATAACGCCGTTCAGCGTATACAGACGATATTATTATGTCTGTATACGGACAGACAGCGTTGCGCGCCTCTCGTTTCTTTTCGTCCGCCACAGATTCATCCGAAGGGTTGGGTGCATTCGCAACAGATACGCCGCGAACGAGAACTCGCCTTATTTGATAGGCGGGAAAGCAGATTGATCATGGATGCCAGGCGGGATTTAATGTCCTTAATATATTGGTACACTTTAGAGTTGGTATTTACTACGGATGATCCCGCCATACCAGAGAGTTATAAATAATAAATACAAACGGAGCTGCCATGGAATTCACCGACCGGAGTCGGGCCCATCATAATACTATTTTTTACACTTCTGGGGGGTGAGCAGTGGATTGTAAAAAATAGTATTATAATAAATCATTCTTTATTAAATCATTCTTTCTGTCATGGAATAAACGCAGAGACTTAAGGCACCTACATATTGATGCTTTATGTGATAAATTGGGAAGAGCGTGCTATGCACTCCATCGCATCGCTTCATTTCTCGATTTATCCGCGCTGCGCATGTGTTACTTTGCATATTTTCATTCACTGCTAACGTACGGCGCGGAGTTATGGGGGCGAGCAGCCGACAGGCAGAGGGCCTTCGTTATGGAGAAGCGTGCAGTCCGCACAATAGTGCGTGTGGCGCTTGATACGCCAGCTAGGCCTTTGTTTAGAGATCTCTGTATCATGACGCTGCCGTCCATTTATATAATGGATGTGCGCTGTTCGTTCGCAGAAATCTAGCCGATTTCGAAATGAATGGTGTGCATCACCACTATCCAACAAGATCCCGTAGCATGCTACGTTCGGTAAGTCATGCATTATCCAAGTCGGAGAGGCTAGGCTTTATCGCCGGCCCAGCGGTTTACAACAAACTCAGCGAGCACATTAGGCAGGCGCAATCTCTTGACCTGTTTAAGAGACGCCTTAAGAGGTACCTCACAGATAAGGCGTTTTACTCACTGGAGGAATATTACTCCAGTGAAGTCTAAAAAGCTTTGGCGGCTAAAGTGTTTATTGATTTATTTGCATTTTGTCTTGTATTTCCTCTTTTTATATTATTCTTGTTTTTTTTTTCTTTTTTTCGTTTATTGTTATTTTTTCTTTACGATAAAAAAATGTTTGTTTGCCAATATGTATGGATGTTTGCCAATCTGTATCTGACTTGAATATCAGTATACTAATAAAATGAATATGAATATGAATATGAATATAAGGACAATACCGTCCACCGTCTAACTACGCGAACAACCCCGCAAGAGTTTAACATCTTACCGTGAGGTACTGGGAAGTGAAACAGACGAGCCAACCTCGTGCCATTACTACGAGATTTGATGGATTTCTACATCATCCAGTCTGGTCGTAGGTTTGAGGTCGCGTGCCTGAAGTTAGCGGTAATTCAGTTGGAATTAACGCGGACCCTAGCATTCTCAGCCCGTCAATATTCCACGGAATCGGGTGTCCAACGGATCGTTTCAAAGCTGGCTGACAGCAATCAACAACAACCCCCGCTGCTTAGGAAACGTACGTTTCCAGACCCCTTTTGTTATTATGCATCGGAGTGCACAGTCGATTGGCTGACGCCGTATGCGCAAACCGCCACGCAGCGCCCGAAGGTCACATACAAGAGGAACTTACCAATCCACCTGCCTTGACACAAGAAACAGAGTCAGTTGCGGTTTTGCCTTCTTCGAGGAGGCTACTGGATAGGAATCGAAGACTATCGCGGTTGTTTGACATTATAAATAAAATAAAAACGATTTTACTGCGTGAACTTTGTAACACCCGACGTTTCGGCGATGTTGGAACCGCCGTTGACGGGGTATACATAGCCTACCCTCGACAACGGCGGTTGCAACATCGTCGAAGCGTCGGGTGTTACAAACTTAACGCGGTAAATTCGTTTTTATCTTATTTATAATACTGGATAGAAGTTGAACCGTGAATTGAGCCGATCCAAGTTAACGAGCAGGTCATAATGGTCCAAGCTGCAGGGAACCGTTAGCTGCTGTTAGATGTTGGACAGACTATAGCCATAGTAAACAGACAGTAGCTTCTCTTAGCACAAAATTGACCGCAATGATTGATTGTACCACAAGAGTCGTCCGCGCCGACTGGGCTGCCGTTGAACGAAATTCGCATATGGCCGCTACTCCGTAGATATTCGGAGCGGATATTCGGACAAACCCCCCCGCGCGCGTAACGCTAGCTACATACGTTTGCCCTGACGTATCCCTCTGATCACTTCCCTAGCACCTTGTCCCGCATCGCCTTGCCACTCTAGGGTGCGCTTACTTTTCTAACTCGGTATACTTTGCTATAGCGAAGGAAGCGTTAAAAACGTGACATATCTGGTACATTCGTACACATATTTTGTCTGATTTGTGTCTCTGGTGTCGCCGCAACGGGAAACCTTTAATTCCAATTCGTGCAGTGATCTCATAGCAGAGCGCGAGGCGCTGCGCCGGTTCACAATGGCTCGATTGCGTGATTCTCATGTTATGAGCGGGTTCTTGTCTTTACCGGTACATCGCCGCGGAATCCACTCATTGTTTTTCATCGGGGGGATAAATGGAAGATGCCGGCATCGCTTGAGCTTCTAATAATGATGTGTCGCGTATGAGTATGATGAATGAGAATGTATGAGTATGGTAAGTCTGGGATCGCACACGACGCGACGCGACGTTGCGACGTCTGGTATCCCAAGACTGCGTCGCTTGTCTCACTATTCATTCAAATACAATATTACATGGGCTATAATGGCATTTTTTCCTGATAAAACTGTCGGAAGAAGATGAAAATGGGGGATAAAACCAGAAGTAAACACTCTCGGCCAATTATTTATTTATTTATGGTAATGTATATAACATTCAACAAGTGTAACAAATCATAATTAATATCTACACTTTAAATAAAACCCACAGCAAGTTGTGACACTCTTATAGTGAAGATCGGTCCCATGTCGCCCAACTAAGTAAACACTTGTTCTAGGGCAAACATTTTAAACAAATACTAGTTTAAAAAAGAAAACATATTCACAATTATGTTACTACTATGTGTGGCAAATATTTTTCAGAAGCTCCACGGCCTCTATTCTCTTACTAAGTATGCTTTCCTAGAATATGGTGTACATAATAAGCAACAAGCGTAACAAATTATATTTAATATCTACACTTAAATAAAACCCACAGCAAGTTGTGCCACGCTTATAGTGAAGATCGGTCCCATGTCGCCCAACTAAGTAAACACTTGTTCTAGGGCAAACATTTTAAACAAATACTAGTTTAGAAAAGAAAACATATTCACAATTATTTTACTACCATGTGTGGCAAATATTTTTCAGAAGCTCCACGGCCTCTATTCTCTTACTAAGTATGCTTTCCTAGAATATGGTGTTAATATCACGCACTCTCTACTCTTATGAAGAGCGTTTAAATAATTTTAAGATTTTTACTCTTAGAAAGAGGAGAGAGTGCGGAAGCCTAATGTTTCTGCATATATTTCTTAACGGCGGGATAGACTAACCAGATTTATTAGAAGCGTTAAATTTCAACGTACCATCCAGGCAGCACCTAATATTTCAAATTCTCACTTCGCAGACAAATCAATCTTTCCACAATCCTATCTCACGCACATGCCGGTTATATAACACTATAACCGATAATATTGATTTCTTTAACCTGGGACCATTAGCAGTTAAGTCCATTCTAAGTGTCGTATTGTGAGACAAATTACCGTATGTTTTTATTATTTTATTCCAGACATTTGACATCAAATTAGTTTTTTTTCTCATTTAATTGGTTTTCCGAATCTGCTGTAAACTTATTTATTTTTTTTTATTTTTTATAATATTTAGGGATATATTTTTTTTGTGAACAATGGGATAAACGCGTGTGAATAATGAGCACATACGCAATTATTAATTAAGCTTGCGGAGTACGCATAATATATTATACTCTAATTAGTAATAATGTAAAAATATTAGCGATAACCAATGTATTATTAGAATATTGTTTGCGTACTGTGAGAGTTGCCACCCTTCACTAGACTCCAATTGATAGTGAGCGAAGGGTGGATCTCATCGTGAAGTTTTCTCCGTGAATGAAAGTCGTGGATGTCGAAGTAGAAGTATTTAATCAGAAGCTTGAAGTGAGTCGCCAGTTCTTAACGCCTTGGTTGTTATTTAGCCGTAGTGTATTAGTGTGGGCGCGAGGTGAAGCCGTAGTAGTGTGTCCGAAGTGTGTAGTCGAGGAGCGAGGCTTGACGATCGGTATCGCGGGTAATGCAGGTACTGCTTGATAATGAATCGTAGTTGCGGTAACTATCCGCCAAGGAAATGATGTGTAGAGCGCGGTAACTATCCGCCAGGGGAATGATATCGAATGATTGAAATGTACTACGTTATTTACCGTGAGCGGTGATGTAATAGCTATGAGTGGGGTGCGACATGTGTATCGATCAGAAGAAATGACATGAGTCATCGCTTGACTATGCATAAATTGCCGAATTTAGTTGGAAATTAACTGCAGCTGGCTCGTGTAGATTTGAGCGAGTTTGCGGTTTCCATTCTGTTTACTTTTTTGTTGTGGGTATGTTGGACCGACAGGGCTCCAACAGTACTATAGTGGTGGTATAGTGGTTAGGTCGCCTGATCTTACGTTGTAAGGTCTCGGGCTCGACTCCCGGCTGGGTCACCATTTTCCGTTGGGATCTAATTAACGGAATTGCATTTTCAATTCTGTCGATCGAATGCAATAACAAGACACACACTTACACACATATTACACGCATACATACATATAAACACTTCATAGTAGGGTTGGTTGTAAGAAATTGTCATATGACATTATTATTTTTTATATTATATATTTTTTTTTTAACACACGGCTGCTACTAGACAACCTTCACTAGACTACTGCCTCGACACAGGCCTAAGCCTAGTGAGGCAGTAAAATCCACATGAGCCTGTACCTTTTTTTATTAATGATTAATTAAGTATTAATGTTAAGCACTACTAGTTTTAATCAATAGTTTGTAATTAATTAATTATATGTTATTAATATGGATAAATAAATAAAAAAAAAAAATAAAAAAAAAACAATAAACTTGCCCATTGTGAAATTTCGCAATAAAGGGTAGAAACAAAAACAAACAAACAAACCTATTATACCAAATTTACTTAATACAAACCTATTATAAAAACTATTATGAATCAATCTTGGATTTTTAAATATTGTTTATGGTAGTGTTTTTCAACCTTTTTTTGGATCGCGACCCTCTTTTTGGTACCTAAAAAAATAAAGCTGTTACGCGAACTCCTTTGAGTGTAAGTCAGTTCTTTCGATCCCTCTTAGTCTCTTCCACAGCTGTAACTGTAAGCATCCAATTAATTAATAGTTTGTAAAAAAATGGCGAAAACCACATTAATTTTGTTTTGGAATTTTAAAGCTGTACCTAATTTTTCCCATCTTAGATCAACATAAAGTTTTGTAAAAGCTATAGCAAAACACATAATAAATATGTTTCTCTTCCGTATCTGTAAATGTTCCGCCCGCCGCGTTGTTCAACCAATAACGCACTCTTCTCGCCGGTGTCCCGTATGATGCGCTCATAGTTGCAAATTGTAAATTGCTTTTGTAGTATGCTTCAGTAAATTACAATTCAAGCAACTCGTCTCTGCAAAAAAAAAAACAAAATAAGAATGAAACTGAAATTAAAATATTTAAGGTTTTAGAAGTGTATTAAAATGTAGGTTATAATAATAAGCAGAAAATTATTTTAGATTTATATCAAATAACTCCATGAAATATTGTGTAAGGTGACGCTTTTAAATTCGCAGAGTAAAAGGAACCCTAAAATTTTTGTTGTCAAATAATATGATAGCCTCGAGAGGTTCGATAGTTCAGTCGGATCGAATATTTATTCCCTGGGATATGATCCTGTTTATGGACACGTGTCGAAACCGAAAGTAAAAAATCGTGGGTTCATTTTGCGCGTGCGCAGTTCGCGTGCGAGGCCCGGCTGCCACGAGTACCTCAGTAGTACTGGCAACAACTTTATCCTTTCATTTAAAACAAGATAAAGATGGCGACGCTATGTCTATTTTTAGCCGAGTTATTGATGTTTGAAATTGCTTCGACAGTCACTGTCGCTCAGTTAGGCGCGATTGCCTCTCTATTTGCGGCATTGATTTTAAAGACCTTTCCATATCAAAAATAGTCTAAGTTATCTGTGATAACAACAATAATAAAACTAGCAATAATAATAATAATCAAAGGATAATAACTTATTTATTTAAAAAAAAAACATACAGAATTGATATTTAAATATAAAAATAATATACGCTATAGCAAAGCCGATTATATTTTAAATTATTTACAATATATGAATAACAAAAAATATGCTAAATAATACAAACAAAAAAAAATAGGGGTAAGATCTCTATATATGATAATGTGGGTGTTGGTTTATGGATGTAAGTGAGTAATTGTGTGATAGAGACAGACAGAGAGAGAGAGAGAGAGTTTGTGTAATAGAGAGCGCGCGCGTGTGTGTGTTTGTATATCCGGGCATATGGCGTATGTGCAATTGTGTATGTATATGCATGTGCAAATGCATGTATAATTAATAAGTGTCTAGTGAGCATACACTTAAAGAACATAACATATTAAAATAGTTTAAATTGTCTTCTATATGGGTGAACTTTTAAAACCGCATTTGGCGAGATTTCTCTTGAAGGTCTTTTTGTAGGTGGTAGCTTGTTGGACATGTCGAGGCTTTGTTATAAAAATGACAGCTGATATTTGAAGGGTTACGGAGAAAAACAATCAATGACAAATTTATAAAATTTTAGGTGATTTCAATTGTGAAATTTACTAACTTAAAATATGACCTTTTAACCAGGGTTTGTTTGAGTGAGAAAAGAACGTAATTTCTGTGTAAACCAAATATATTTCATTAAAAAAATATTTACATTTTACTTAAATTTTAGCTCAGTTATAAAAATCTCATTGTCACCAAAAAAATGACATTGATCGTTTTTCCCTTTAACGCTTCATTTGGTTAGCCTCACTTTCGGCATAAGCCTTTGTGCCGGGTATTGTGACTCGACAAAGTCAATTTACTATATTTCCTACCAGCCGCGGTATCTGCAATGTTATCTCCATTACGAACGCTTAGAGATAATTGACGCTCGGCAATGGCAAGGCAAAGCGAGTACCGGGTGGCTTGTAGCAATGCGAGCTCGTTATCGGATGTCACGAACAAAGGGAAAGGTGCAAATTTCTCAGGTCTGTCGGTGGCTGTTTCTCTATACATACGTCATATCCCGCTATTAGTATAATAAGCCTTGCTTTACGGAACGACAACGCACGGTGTCTCGTTTCATAAATTAGGTCTATCCCTTAATTTCCTAACATGAATTACTGACGATAATTGCATGCCTAATACACGTTCGCATATTAATATATTAGGTCTTTACAATTTTGGGTCTTCGATTGGCATATTCTAGCGTCTAGCATAGCATCCCGGGGGCTAGGTACAATACAATACAATACAATGAACTACTCCAGTAGATAGGCATTCCTACACTTGGATGCGTCACAAAATTAAATGATAAAAATGAAATTAATAAAAACATAATTATCATGATAGTTGTAAAGGATGTAATATTATATTCAATATTACCGTCCAAAAAATAATCGAGATATACCAATATGATTGTATAGTCATGGAAATTATTATTTTTAATGGACATGCTAATTCGATGTGTAATTATTAGGATCAAATTATTTCATTGTCAATCCAGGAATATGCCTTCGTAGTTTTAAAAATTAATAGATGTAAAATAAATTATATGAGAATAATATTGAATATCATTATGTTTACATGATAATACCATAATACCATTATACCATTATGAGCCTCTGCCTAAAAGTGGTCTGCATTACGGGGGACATCGAAATACGATTGAGATTTCCGCGTTCAGATTCTTCGCTGGGTTCTTTTACTTTAGGAAAGTATTGTGAACGCACTTCTGTGTGTCTGTTTTTCTTCCTCCACGATAGCGCCCAAACGCTTAATCGTATTTGGTTATAGCAAGAGTTGAAGATTGCGGTTGAAATTGTGCCACTAGGGAGAGCGCTAGTCATACTTCAATCTCGAAATATTGGACTTAGAGACGTGAAATTCGGTACACAGATGCGTCGTCAGGCCGAAACCATATTGGCTAAAATATCTCTTATACAAGAGACTCAATAATTTTTAAATTCCGCAGTATTTAAGAAAATAATACATCATATTGGAAAATAACCATTTTAATACCACGGAAATACTACAAAAATACTGACAATATACTACATTTGCGATAATAATTACTTGACACATTCACTATCAGGGGGAGGGAGGATTGAGGAGGGGAGGGGGGGGGGGGTTGGGAGGGCTGGGGGGGAAGGGAGATTGGCGGGTAGGGGTTTTCCCGCGCTCGGGTGGGCCATGTCTGCTTGCTGAGAAAGTCTTAGGGGCTCTCTAGACTATCAAGCATGCTTGTCAAGCATCGCGTCCGGGCTGGGAAGGAATCGTAAACCGCAGGAAATATCCAAACATTTTTTTGAATATTTACCAATAATGCCTAATTTTGTAGTTTTATACCAGGGAGTCACATTAATTAGACGGAATTGATTGATTGGTGACACAACCGATTTCTTAAGTTAAATAAAATTTATTAGCAGTTATTTTTAAGCTATTGCATAGCTTTTATCGCGGGCCTAGCCCAGCGCGGCGACCGAATGAAGAAATTTCTTAACGAAAATTAATGTTTTTAAACTGATAATTACGTCTAAACAAGTACTGCTTACGATTCGAAAAAAATATATGTTAAACAAGAACATTTTCCTAATATTCTTAGCCTTGAATATTTTATATTTTGTTTATATTACATAGTGTAATTAATTTGTGAAATTAGGTCTAACCGAACACAAAAACGACTACTACGCAAATACTATCTGGCGTATTATTATGAAACCTGCACCGTTTTAAAGATAATTTAATTGTCTATCTTTCTATCTACGATTTTTTTCGAATAGTCAAAGAATAAAAGAATAAGATCCGGTTTTGTTGCTTTATTGAATAACATTCGTGCGCGGCGCTCTATCGGAATTATTCCGAATCATTTGATTCCGCAGCCCCATATTATTATGATACGGAATAATTTCAACGTTTACCGATAGAGCGCAGTTATCTGATATCAGAAATAAATTGAATTAATACAGTATGACCGCGGCCCTTAGAGTATATATAAAAAGTATTTTGAAAACAATACTGCAGGTAATCTTAATTATATAGTTTTTTAAGCTATTGCATAGCTTTTATCGCAGGCCTAGACCAGCGCGGCGACCGAATGAAGAAATTTCTTAACGAAAATTAATGATTTTACTGATAAAATTACGTCTAAACGAGTACTGATTACGATTCGAAAAAAATATATGTTAAACAAGAAAATTTTCCTAATATTCTTAGCTTTGAATATTTTAGATTTTGTTTATATTACATAGTGTAATTAATTTGTGAAATTAGGTCTAACCGAACACAAAAACGACTACTACGCAAATACTATCTGGCGTATTATTATGAAACCTGCACCATTTTAAAGATAATTTAATTATCTATCTTTTTATCTACGATTTTTTTCGAATAATTCGGTTTTTTTGCTTTATTGAATAAAACATTCGTGCGCGGCGCTCTATCGAAAGACGTTTAAATTATTCCGAATCATTTGCTTCCGCAGCCGCAAATGATTCGGAATAATTTCAACGTTTTCCGATAGAGCGCAGTTATCTGATATCAGAAAACATAAAATAAATAAATAATTATAATTGCATAAGTTGTTAAAAATGCTATGCAATAGCTTTACCGTGACAGTCCCCGAGTGCCACACGTATTTTTTATTCTGAACAGTTCTCCCCATGAAATTACAAATTATCGAAGAAAATTATAAAATCTTAAAATGGGAGGGAAGTAGGGGGTTCGATTTTGCCGTGACAGCGACACGGGGAGAGGTTACTATTTTATTTTTGTAACATTAACTTTTAACAACATTTTATTTTTTAGCGACAACGCCCCCTGAGATAATTAAGACCATTTCCATATGAAAGTCTCTCTGCAAGTCTGCCTGTATCTGTGTGTGTGTATGTCTGTGGTGTGTATGTCTGTGGTGTGTATTCCTCCAAGATAGCGCCCAAACGCTTGAGCAAGAGTTGAAAAGTTTGTGGTTGAAATCGGTCCACCAGGGGTCGCACTAGTCGTATATCGATCTCGAAATATTAGACAGATGCCTTGTTGGGATGACGTCACATTACTTAATAGTAATGTGATTAGTAACAATTCGTAACAATTTACTACTCACTATTATTTGCATTAACGATTGCATCGAACGTGTTTACTGCGTTACATTCTCACTATCCCCGCTCCTCGACGACTATCACTTTCTATCAGGTCAACCTCCTTGCCGAAGGGATATCACGTTCAAAATCCTTCCACAAGTCCTTGGCTACTTGTCGGGAGAGTCTTGGGGTGACACAACCTATTTTAAATATATTTTATATGCTTCTTGGCTTGTGTCTACAATAGTTGCGGGCTATATCCGTCCACTTGTGCGTCCGTAGCCGGGTAGCCGGTTGCCGGTGAAAGGGGACGGCCGGCGCGCGGCTACAATCCGATCATCGGGCGCCATTCGTAACTGTTACCGATTTTTTTACTCAATAATTACGCGCGACCATTGTAACAGGTGAACGCCACGGCTTTTTATGCAAACGAGCGTAACGATCTGCCTCGCTGCCAGGCCAAATTAGCCCATGGGACCAGAAGACGGAAGTGCCATAATAGCGGAAAATAGTGTTTTTAAGCGAAACACTAGGTGGATGGGTAAAAATGGGATCCCTTGAAATGTTCTGTCTCTAGAACCTAGTCCATATATCGAAAAAATAGCATTTTTGCAGTACGAAGACGATAGTTCTACCCCATAACAGAATGCCATTAAAGAAAATGCTAAGAAAGTAGCTGAAGTAAACTTTATTTAATTATTTTAATTATTTCAGGAAATTCACGAAAAATAGCATATTAATACTCTATACATAAACAGAAAACCATAACAGTTAGCAGTTTCATGCTTTTATAAATGCCATATCGCATGTCACTCCACTAAGCTTAGCTTGTGCTAGGGCGGACATTACACTGCATTAGATATCTGTATATAGGTGTCATTCATTTAAAAATTTAATGAAATAATTATTTTCTTTAAAATATGTATATTCACATTGTATTAATTGCACAATCTGTTTAACTGGGCCATGATTTATTCATAAATATAAAATAGATAAGAGAATTTAAATTAAACATATAATTATGTATTGATATGGATATAGCATGACCACGGAAATAACAATTAATATAAAATGTCGTCATATGAAGTTTATAGAACAAATAAATAAATAATATAAGAATATAAAATGTATAACAAATATAATATTAAACAATGAACTTTACTTTATAATATAACTAATTACAGAATTAAAGGCGTTGAGTTAGAATAAAAATAAATGAAAGTAATCGAGAAAAATTCATTCATTATTATTTTGTATGTAACAAATGTATAAAAAGATTTAGGTAAATACTTTATATAATATAACTAGCTGACCCGGCGAAATTCGTACCGCCTAACAGTCAATGAATGTCGTGTTACAGATTAGCTGACCTTAATTTATGATTTTATAATACAATGTAGAGTAATACAATGAATACAAAATAAATACTAAATAAACTACTTTATTAAGATAATAACACAACAATAAATATAAAAGTACAAAAATTAAGTATATCAATCGCGTGTCAGCAAGACATGATTGAATTAAACTATTTACTTATTGTGCAGCATGGGATGCACTCGGTTTAATTCTCTTCATTAAAGCACCTTGTAATATACGTCATTTTTTTAATCAGACGCAAGAACAAATAACGCGGATGATTTACCTTACCCAAACACAAGCTTTGCTTAGTTGAGTGACATCAGACAATTAACCATCATTTAATAATTGAGTTTAATTTCTTGCCGTGGGTTAAGTAATTTAGTAAAGTAATATTTAATTTGATGTATAAATTGTAAAACCATAAATTTTTGGTTTTTGTTTTTTTTACTATCGTATTGAAAACTTCTATTTGGTTATTTTAGCGACTCTGACTGATTAACTATGATTTGAATTTTGCCTATTTAACCCGTGCGGTTTATGCGCTTATCTCGCAAAAACACAAATTCGTAATTTATATTCAAGCGGTTAATAAATTAAAAAAATATTCCAAAATTAACCCGTCAGACACCAACAATGGCTATAGGCACTTTGCGTCGTTTGACAGATCCGCTCGTAACCGTTTCGGCCTCCCCCCCATATATATTATATAAATATATAAAATACGTGACTAACAAGATAAATTACTAGGTAAGAAATTTATTAAAAATCGATATTTTTAGTATTTATTTACAAAATCAACCAAAAAGTTGCGGCGCATTTTTTGCGCGCGAAGGCTGGCTTTCGACCGGTTAATGGCCAGTGCGTTTGACAGAATTGCCTCTCGATACGAATAAATTCCCGAATACTTAAGCCATACTTAGCGGAGTTGGCTGGAATTTCTCGTCTATCGAACACATGTATCGTACTGAACATCACTGAAGTACTGAACCGAAACTAGACTCTAAATTCGGGTGCCAGTCACCTCGAGCCATTTTTGTGTAAGCGCTCATAGTCGATATGGAGCCCTCATTATTTGTCTGGTTTTTCGGCCTGATTTATTACTATCGAAGGCAGCAGTGTTCTGTCTGTAATGGCTCTCAGTAATTTCCTAAAGTGAAGTATGGATTAACGACCTTTTCAAGGGAAGGCAACGATCCTACTCGCATTGCAGCTTTGTTCTTTTTGTCACCGTCACAACCACCCACAAGACACAAAATGCATTACGATTCTTTCTTTGCGGGTCTATCGTATAAATTAATCGAAATAACCCTAAATAACAACGCCGTTTAGGTTAAACACTAGATATTGTAGTGGCGGAAGTATTATTTGCATTTCGCGCGGTTGGCGTGTGTTGCACTCTAGCGGCAGGCGAACGAGACGCCCCTGATTTGTCAGAAGAGCAACGAAAAAAAAAGATGGCGGGGGATTGATGACGCGTACCTGTGAGGCGGACGGTTTTTGGAATAAAAAATGGTCAAACAAAAGCCTAAGTGAAAGCGCGTTTAATTAATACCCTGCGGTGAGTGGCGTATTTAAACTCTCCAGAGGTTGGTTCTTGACGTGGAGGGTGGCAGCTGACGGTGTTCGTCCGACAACCATGAACCTGGTCTACTTGGTGTTTATATTCAGATTATTTTGCGTACTGATCGACTCAACCCGATTAAGCAGACTTTGTAGGTCTTCGATAAAGCTGGCAAATATAATAGTATCATCGGCGTATCGAATGTTTTTAAGATGTCTCGTATGTAAAGAATATTTCTCATTTAATAGATCTTTTTGAAACTTAGAGATGAAAGCTACTGAGGACTTGGATTTGATATACCTAGCTTAGTACCCATATGATTTACGCCTGGGTATTAAAGCGAGCATTGCCTTGAGACCATTTCATTAGGGAGTATAAAACATTGATTAGAGGTTTTACTTACAATTCTCATTACAAAATTAGCAAGGTGAAGTTGCCTGCGGTGGGCCATATTTATGTTGGCGGCTTTTACGTGGAATGTGGAAGCTAATCCTGGCGCAGCCATTTTGTATCCTCTGAATGCTATAGCTAAATTGGGAGAGGTTAAAATGAAAATCAGGAAAATCCTAATATTTATATAAAAATAATCTCTGATTCTATACAGAGAAGATTGAGTTTTTGCAGACTGATAAAGTTCGAAACGACTTGGACCCCAAAATTTGACCAATAATCGGAGCTGCTCACAACGATAAAACGACGATCCTGTTGTAAGTGTCAGTAAATACCATCTTCCGTAACTTTCATCCAGGGTGAAATACTAATCCGAGAAGACGAAGAAGAATACGATTAAATTAGTCGTCAGACTGAACTCGAAGCATTTACATAGTTACCCCGTTGGCTCCGCAAGTCGCGATGTTCTTAGACAAGTAATACATAAATAATGCGGGTAGGCAGACCGATCGTTCTCCTAAGGATGTTATCCAGACTCGTCGATAGAAACCAGTATAGTGTCGTATAATTTAAGAGTCAGGGCAGGTTTTGTGGAAGGTCTTCTCAATCTGCTGAATATATATAGGGTTATCCAATAAAGGCGGATCGATGTTTACAGCGTGGAAGCCATGTTGTTTTAAATTAAAATGTGTTATTTAAGTAGAGCTAGTTTTCATCTATTGTGGAATAATTTTGTTTGCAAATGGTAGGAATAATATTATAAGCTTTTTTATGACAGTTTTACATATTTGGATTAATGCAGAAACGAATTACCACTCACAAATTTTACCTTTATATTGTATTAATATTCATATATTTTCCACAATTATATTATAGTCAGCTTTAAGTAGATATAGAGCCCGATTGCATTTCTTCGTGAACTAAAAAAGGAACTTAGTTAAACCGAACGAGACAGAGCGATACTTTAGAACGGAATATAAAATGAACTATCGTCGATTTTCCCGCACCAAAACTACCTGTCGAACTTATAGACGCCCGAATAAGTCTGAACACATATGGTGCGGTGTTAGATTTGGCTACTTTATCTTGTGGTGGGTAGTTTTAATGCGGATAAGTGACAATCGTTCATTTCACATTCCGCTCTAACGTACTGCTCTATTTCGTTCACATGAACTAATTTCCGATTTTATTTCAAGAGAAACGCAATCAAGCCCATAGTTTTCATTTAGATTACTTCAAGTAAATATGGTGGTATAATATTCTAAACCTTTTTTTATACTTTTAAACGTGTATAATAATTCAGATTATTTGTTGGATTAGTTATTTCGATTATTATGCGTTGTGTTAGAAATGTATCACCACTCATATATTTTCCCGATTATAATATAGTTGGATTAAAGTTGACTTAATTTGAATGATTTTTTTTTCGCTTACTGGTAAAAATAATATTACATGTCTTTGAAATACTCACACAGGCCCGGAGGCATAGTGGTTAGGTCGTCTGATCTTATAATGAAAGATTTCGGGTTAGATTCCCGGCTGGGTCACCATTTTCTGTCGGAATAAAATTACCCGAATTGCATTTCAACTCTGTCGATCGAATGCACACACAATAACAAAACACACACCTACACACATGCTACATGCACACATACACATAAAAGAGTAGGGTTGGTTATAAGAGATTGTAGTGTGATCATAAACCCGCCCATTGTGAAATTTCACAATAAATATTAGAAACCAACCCAACAAACATATGTTTTCTATGTTGCAAGCTAAATTAGAACCACTTCCTCTTGTCCTATGAAGTTGAAATTTTGCATGTTAGTTCAGTTCCGATGACAATGCATTTTTATAGTGTGCGTGACCTGCGTCTACAAATAGAGTTATCTACTACAATGGGCGGACCCGTCACCTCAGGAAGTTTAACGATTAGTCGTTCTATCGCCAGTGAAGTGAACGCAGAAGACTTGGACAAAACAGTCCACCGTCAAGCTCCGCCACATACCGGTAAGATGCCAACGCCTTGACCGCGAGATAGCCAGGAGTGTTACCCAGCGGGCTTACACTCACGCCCTTACTTCCAATTGCGACCAGATTACTCTATAAGTCTCGCGATTGGTTACTAGTTCGAGGTCGCTTGCGCGGGCCTCTCCCTTACGAGTGAAACCAGGTATGTTACCCAGCGGTCTTACACTCACGCCCTTACTTTCAATTGCGACCACATTACTCCGGTCTCTCGATTGGTTACGGTATTCCGGTGTCTCGATTGCTTCTACAACCAGGATCGACTCCCGACGAGGCTACTCTTCCACGGTCAACAGCACCGACCCACAATTTTATATACGCATTCAATAATGATAGCCCGTGGTAAATTTCACCATGACATGGCTGCTGCACTCAGGGTTGGCTTCCAACGAGGGGACTCCTCAACGGTCAACAGCACAGAAACGAAATTTTGTATACGCATTCAATTATGACAGCCCGTTCTAAGTTCCACTACGACACGGCTACTGCATCCAGGATTGGCTCGAGACAGAGCATTAAATTAAAGATTGTTTTTAAAAATGTGTTTTTACTACCTACTTATTTCCACTTTTTTTATCGATTGCTTGTGATTTCCATCGACCAATCTTACAACTTCCTTTATCAATACATATTTACAATATAAAAACGATCTTCAAACCGACCCAATATATAGCTCGATTTTTGAGGCCTGTAAAGGATGTAATGCCACTGCAAACCCCGGGTGTGTATAAAGTCGAATGCAGTTGCAGTCTAGCCTACGTTGGAAAAACGAAACGACCCATAGCCACGTGACTGACAGAACACATCAAAGCTGTTAAAAACGTTCAGCGAGAAAAATCGGCGATCTGCGAACATATATTGGATAGCGAAAGTAACCACTGGATGCAGTTTCAAAATCCCATTGTGCTATCCAAAGAACAACTTGCGGTGTCAACTACAACGGGCGAGCCCGTCACCACAGGACGTTTTAACGATTTTCTCGTTCTATCGCCCTGCAGTGAACGTAGAAGACTTTGGACAGAACAAATCCAACGTCCAGCTACGTCACAACCCGCAAGAAGCCAACGCCTTACCGCGAGATAGCCAGTGTTACCTGGCGGGCCGACCCTCGCGCCCTTGCTTCCAATTGTGACCAGATTTCTCCGGTCTCTCGATTGGTTCTGAGTTCGAGGTCGCTTGCGCGGTCCTCTCCCTTACGAAGCGGTGAAACGGTGTGAACCGAATCTGTCGCGGACCAAGGCGTCCTTTGCCCGACTCTGAACCGGGATCGGATGGCCAATGGTCATTTCAAGAGCAGTCGCCGTAAGGTAGACAACCACCCCCGCTCTATAGGAAACAATACAGTTCCCAGACTCCCCCGATTGTTAGTCGGAGAGCACAGTCGATTGGCTTGCGCCGCTCGGTGCGCAGACCGTCCAGGAGCGCCAGAGGTTTGATTCCCAGGGGATACTGGTTGACCCAGTGTCCTACCCAGGCTCGCACCCCATGCGTGGAGGTCATCGGATGGGTGTTGACCCGTGAGTGTGACCGACCCTGAACACATAGGTCTTCGTGGCCACCTCATCATGGGCCCATTAGCCCCCATCCAAAGAACAATTCTACTTTCCTCGCATGATCCGGGAAGCCATTGAAATAAGAAGAACCCCGAACTTCAATAGAGACGACGGTTACCGAACGCCGCCGAACGCCGAACGCAAAGACGTAAAACAGGTACAGTGAGTGTTGTGTGAAAGACGGATTTTCAAAATTCCCGCGCTCCGAGCCCGGCCCCCCACCACCGTTATAACCTACGCAGTGGCGGAAGCGGTATGCGGCCTACCCGCAAAACATGGGATTGACATCTCTTCAGTCTACTATGGACAACGGCGGCTGCAACGTCACCGAAACGTCGGGTGCTACAAATTTCACGCGGTAAATTCGTTTTCTATCCTATTTATAATGTCAAACAACCGCGATAGTCTTCGATTTTATACATATTTACAAACTGCAGTTTGTTATGTTTTGCTAATCAACCGTTACGGAAGTTGCGTCGCTTCAGACGAATACCGAATTATCGGATGCCAGGCGGGATTATACGCATGTAAGAGGCCATCGAAAAGAGCTCGGACGTCTTCGGACGACGTCGGGTCGTCGACCGATCGTCGAAACGGGTTCCGACTATTTCCTATCCAAAGAACTGTTATTACTCGATCATTAATGATGTAATTCCAATGGTTCGGAACCTTCTCTTCTGCTAGGTTTTATGTAATTATTGTTTATGGTTTTAATTATTGGTATGCTCGTATTACATCAATTTAAGGCGGAGATGGGACGTGGCTTGGGGCCGTCTCGTGATTGAAAGTTGCGTCGGTTATAATTTGCAATGAATGTACAATCGACTGGCGATTTTTTCCTTTTTAATCCTGGCGTCAAGACTACATCAAGGTGCTAATCACGGAGCTGCTCCGTGGGGCTAATGGTGCTGCTGCTCCGTGGTGCTAATGGTTCTGCTGCTCCGTGGTGTTAATGGTCCTCATGCATTTGGGCCCCTAAGGCTAACCTTGTTCTGCTGGAAAGTAGCTGAACCATCTCGGTTCAGCTACTATCCAGTAGCCTACTCGAAGATGGTCTACACTGGTAAAGACTCTGTTTCCCCTGCCTCTCATAGCATGCATGGTGAATCAGTTTCCCCTGGGGTATGACCTTCGGGTGCTACCGGGTGGTTTGCGTACCGCGCCGCGTCAGCCAATCGACTATGCACTTCAGCGAATAGCTGGAAAAGTCTACAAACGACATAGGATTTCCGAAGCAGCGGGGGTGGATGTTGACCTAATTTCAGCCGCTCTTGAAACGACCAACTGGCCACCCGATCTCGGGTGAAGAGACGGGCAAAGGACGCGATAAATTCAATCTGAATTATCGCTGACTAACATCAGGTACAACTAGGGTTGTCGACTACAGCGGGCGAGCCCGTCACCTCAGGAAGTTTTAACGATTAGACTGGAGTGATCGCAGAAGAGTTGGACAAAACAGTCCACCGTCTAGCTCCGCCACAAACCCGTAAGAGGCCAACGCCTTAACCGCGAGATAGCCAGGAGTGTTACCCAGCGGACTTACACTCACGCCCTTACTTCCAATTGCGACCAGATTACTCTAGTCTCTCGATTGGTTACTAGTTCGAGGTCGCTTGCGCGGGCCTCTCCCTTACGAGTGAAACGGTGTATACCGAATCTATCGCGGACCACGGCATCCTTTGCCCGGCTGTTCACCCAGGATCGGGTAGCCGATGGTCGTTTCAAGAGCAGTCGCCGTAAGGTCCGCAAGCACCCCCGCTCTATAGAAAACAGTACTGCTTCCAGACTCCCCCGAATGTTAGTCAGAATGCACAATCGATTGGCTTACGCCGCACGGTGCGCAGACCGTCCAGGAGCGCCAGAAGGTTGATTCCCAGGAAACTAGTCATAAGGCTAGAGTCTTACCCAGGCTCGCACTTCATTCGTGGAGGCCGTCGGATAGGTGTTGACCCGTGAGTGTGACCAACCCTAAACAGAATGGGTCTTCGTGGCCAACTCAGCAAGGGCCCATTAACTCTCGAAGGTACATATTGAGATGTCAACTACAACAGGCGAGCCCGTCACCACAGGACGTTTTAACGATTAGTCTTTCTATCGACCTGCAGTGAGCGTGGAAGACTTTGGACATAACAATCCGACGTCTAGCTACGCCACAACCCGTAAGAGTCCAACGCCTTACCGCGAGTTAACCAGGAATAAACCTGGCGGCTCGAGATACTCGCGCCCTTACTTCCAATTGTGACCAGATTTATCCGGTCTCTCGATTGGTTCCGAGTTCGAGGTCGCTTGCGCGGTCCTCTCCCTTACGATGCGGTGAAACGGTGTGCACCGAATCTATCGCGGACCAAGGCGTCCTTTGCCCGACTCTGAACCGGGATCGGATGGCCAATGGTCATTTCAAGAGCAGTCGCCGTAAGGTAGACAACCACCCCCGCTCTATAGGAAACAATACAGTTCCCAGACTCCCCCGACTGTTAGTCGGAGAGCACAGTCGATTGGCTTGCGCCGCTCGGTGCGCAGACCGTCCAGGAGCGCCAGAAGGTTGATTCCCAGGGGAAACTAGCCATAAGGCCAGAGTCTTACCCAGGCTCGCACTTCATGCGTGGAGGCCATCGGATAGGTGTTGACCCGTGAGTGTGACCAACCCTGAACAGAATGGGTCTTCGTGGCCAACTCAGCAAGGGCCCGCCAGGTAGCATAACTGGCTATCTCGCGGTAAGGCGTTAGTCTCTAACGGGTTGTGGCGTCGCTAGACGCTGGATTGTTTTGTCCAAAGTCTTCTACGCTCACTGCAGGTCGATAGAACGACTAATCGTTAAAACTTCCTGTGGTGACGGGCTCGCCCGTTGTAGTCGACAACCCAAGTTGTTGAAAAAGCGATCAATATCATTATACGATCCTGGGGTGGCGGTTTCGCCCGTTGTATGTAACAACTCTCCAGTATTTACAACATCAGAGTGATTTTGTATAATTTAAAATGTTAAAATATGGTGCACTTTGCTAATTATTAAACACAAGCTTACTCGTATATTCTCGTACGTCGAAGATGGTCAACCTCTGTTCAAAACCAAAACATCTTGAATTTCGCGATGGGTTGGTAGCCCAGAACAGCAAAAGTCGCCGACGACTTTTGCTGTTCTTTTTATAGCTTCTGAATAGGCTATTGTTTCAGTAACGTCGGGAGCGACGCACAGTGGGTCGTCGAATTTGTATCCTACAAGACGAATTTTTCAAGTAAATTTTGGTGGCATCTCCAGAACGTGGGAGGAAAATAGTTCATAATATGGCACGAAAGATAGAAGTAACTCAAAGAAAAAATCATCTTCAAGATTAGCAACTAAGAACTCGTAGTATTAGCATTCATTATACAGGGTATTAGATTGCTCAATGCAATAGTACGTTTAGCATTGTCCTGCGAAAATAATAGCAATTTATTTTGCCATATATGCGGCCAAATCTTTTTTTGATATTGATATGAGGAGACAATTTATTTATTTATATAAGAATTAATTGCTATAAAACATTGATTTACTTACAAAAATAACAGGAACCGAATGGCAAAACCTTAACCTTTTGCTTATTTGATTCTGTCACCCAACTGGGACTAGCCCGTTCTAGGCTGGACAGGACTCTAAAATTACAATCAAGTTTGCTTGATTGCTTGATTGCTTACAGATGTACAAGTTGTAGTAATAACACTAATAACACTAAATTGCCCTAAAATGTGATCTTCAAAAAAAAAATATATAAAAAATATTAAAAGATAATATAATAAATAAAATGCAATTCCATTATATAATCGGCAATAGTATACAATTCGATTAAATAGTATAAATAAAATTATATGTGAGAAAAGAAAGAAACAGTCATTATATTTAATGTATGTTAAGAAATAAAGGATTTAATATAAAAATATCTAAAAGTATCTAGTTTATTATAAATATATAAAGTCAAATAATTTTTGGTAGTTAGTTCAATGTTAAAATATATTCAACATACATGTTTAAAAATATGTTTAAATTTGTGCACCTAAGTTTTATTAAACTATTATTTCTTACATTTGATGTATAGTTAGTCTGTCATGATTCGATAACCATTTCTTTAATTTATTTTTGAATTCTCTAAATGTCAAATTCATTTTTATTTCCATATTGATCAGATTGTAAAATCTCGGCGCAATGAAAGAGTAATGTCTTTGTCCAAATGATGTTTTCAGAATATGAGATGATATTACAGAATATGAGATAATATTACAGAATAACATCGATAATATTTTTTTTAATAACCATAATAACATTCGATTACTAGTGAAATCTATCGCATTTTATAAAGGCTGATTACTATATAAAAATAATACAGAGAGATTAGAATGCTATATATAAGTCTATTTGAACTTAATTATTAATTAAGTTCAAATAGACTTAATTACTATGTATTAAAAACCTGTATACCAAATTAAAAATTGACATCTGTATGTAAATAATATAAAAAAATAGAGATTTGATTTTAAGAAATTAAAAAAATGGTTTTGTTTTGAAAAATAGTTTAAAAAGTTTTGAGCGCGTTGCGCCATTTAACGGTAGGTGAAATATCGCTAATATTGTTTATTCGCGATATTTTGCCTATTGCTTGATGGCGCAGCGCGTTGATCGCTTGTCAAACTCTTACTTATCAGTCAAATTTTTCAAACTTTCCAAAAAAAGACAAAAAAGTTTTTTTTTATTACTTTTTTTTGTATTTTGCATTTTTTTAAATCAAAAGTTGCCTATTTGCTCATCTTGATTCACTTCAAGGCTGCCACTAATTAAAATGTCACCCTATATAATCAAAGAGATTGGCTTCAGAGGAGTTCTTCATTTTGAGACGAGTTTTTATCCTGATTTGCATCGCCCAACAAGCTTAAACAACCAGCTCCATTTATAGCAATACGCCCGTTATCAACGTGCTTATTTTGTAGTTATATTAAACGGGCTTCTGGCTACTGGCCTTTCTATGCGGTTGCACCTTTGCGGTTGAATTCGTCGTTGTTCTTTTTGGCTCGCGATCAATGGACCTCCGCGCAAATCGGCTTATCTCCTCCGGTTTCTCTTCACAATGGGCGTTACTTTGAAAGGTACACGCTGCTATCGGAAGTGTCTGTGGTTCAGATTATGGTGAAAATTTCAAAAGAAAAAATCCTGGTTGATACACAGTATCATATACTTTCCCAAATTTAGTCTTGATGAAGCTTGGCTACTAGCTGTTGCCCGCGGCTTCGCTTCGAGTAAAGTTTTGAATCGATTTGTTAATTCAAGTAGGGTGGCATTTATTTGCCTTTTTAAGAGCTACCTTTAGATATATAGTGCAAGACCATTTTTATTCCTATTCTTTCTGTGTCCATGGTGCAAGACTCTGGAACGATCTCCCAGCAAACATACGAAACTCGCCTTATTTACCATCGTTTAAGACTCACCTCAAGGATTAATACCTTTCCAAGAAGTAACCGGTTCTTCCCTTTCTCTCCTCTTCCTCTCCCAATTTCCTCTCCTCGGGCATTATTAGTTTTAAATTTTCCACATGACTTTATGTTATGCAGACGGTCTGTATATTTTGTAATAATCTTTATTGTCACAATGCGCGCATGTACCACTGTGTTTAGGTTAGTTGTAAGACATTGCCATATGTGGCAAGAAGCTCGCCTTTTTGTATAACAATTAAGTGCAAATAAAGAGTTTATTATTATTATTACCATTTCAAAGATAGCAACATATTCACACACACACACACAATTTACCCACCCTCACATCTTTAACAAAAAAAATGCCCATATGTGAGTGAATTCACCTTTTTATTTTTTAACATAATATTTTGTAGTTGCATTTATTTTACAATTATTTTATACTATTTTTATTATTTAAATATTATTCTGATTTTTTAATGATTATTTTCTAACTATAACAATTTCTTAACATCTTTTCATAAAACTAAACTTTAAAATTTAAAATAATGTAATATTAAATTGGCGTTTTCCTTGGAACAGGCACTGCCTTGTTAGGAGTGACGCAGAATAATTCTGTAAAAAAAATCCCATTTTTGGTTAATAAATAAATAAAAAAAAGACGTTCTTCTCAGATGCACGCTACCTATCTCGTAGAGGTACGTGACTTGTTCCTCGCCGCGAATTACTAATTTCATGATATCTCTATACCTACACCACCTAAACCCTTACAGTAAATGGCTAATTTTATCTCTATTTAACACCCGTGATAATAGATTACGTTATTTTAATAAGGATACTTATTTTATTGCTAATATCTTCAACAAACACTGCCTACTTATTTTTCCTATTTTTGTTAGACATAAAAGCAGTTGTTGTAGCTTAAAAACAAAAGTTAGAAATATGCTATCGTCGACTTTTGTAGAGACATCTTTAAGGCCGATGTTGTTGTCATATATTGTTTTCACATATAACAAACGTTTCTTCAGCGGACGCCGATAAACTTCATTGAAAACTATCGTGATTTTTTATTGAAAACCAATATCTATCACGATAAATATAGGCTATAGCACTCGTCGATAATGAAGCGTTCCATTAGTTAAATGATTATTGAAATCGGATAAGTAGTTTCGGAGGTTACCCACTACATACAAACGTTACTTCTTTTTATTTATTTATTTATTTATTTAAGAATTAATTACTATAAAACATTGATTAGCTTACAAAAATAACAGGAACCGAATGGCAAAACCTTAACCTTTTGCTTATTTGTTTCTGTCACCCAACTGGGACTAGCCCGTTCTAGGGTGGACAGGACTCCAATATTACAATCAAGTTTGCTTGATTGCTTGGTTGCCTACAAATGTACAAGTTTTAGTAAAAAGCTAATGACACTAAATTGCCCTAAAATGTGGTCTTCAGAATAAAATAAAAAATAATAATAATAAAAAATATTAAAAATATATAATAAATAAAATGCAATTCCATTATTAAATCGGCAATAAATATAATATAAAATTCGATTAAATAATATAAATAAAGTTATATGTGAGAAAAGAAAGAAACAGTCATTAATATTTAATATTATGTTAAGTAATATAAGATTTAATATAAAAATACCTAGTCTAAAAGTATAATTCATTGTCAAAGTCAAATATTTTTTGGTAGTTAGTTCAATGTTAAAAAATACTTAACATATAAGTTTAAAAATATGTTAATAATTTGTGCACCTAAGTTTTATTATACTATTATTTCTAACATTTGATGTATGGTTAGTCTGTCATGATTAGATAACCATTTCTTTAATTTATTTTTGAATTCCCTAAATGTCAAATTCATTTTAATTTCCATATTGATCAGATTGTAAAATCTCGGCGCAATGAAAGAGTAATGTCTTTGACCAAATGATGTTTTCCTTCTGGGTATTATTAAGCTATTTTCTACAACTTGTCTCGTTGGTCGCCGGTTCTGAATTATTCCTAGATTTGAGTTATTGTCCAAAAATAGCCTTAAGAGGTAAGTTTTTAGAAAAAGTTGCCTATAATCAAGAACTTTAGCTTCCTTATACAGTTCATTAGTGGGATGGCGATATGGTCTACGTAGAATAATTTTTAATATAAATTTCTGCGCAACTTGCAATGGCTCTAGCAGGGTTTTACCACATCCACCCCACCCCTTTATAATATTAGTATAGATAATAATTGAGGTATTCAGATTGGAATTTCAAATCTTGATTTTCTATCCATCATTTCAAATTATTTTTCCAGCCCACCAACCTTTCAAGGAGTATTGTAAACACGCAACATTTTTTTTAGAGGTCAAGACGGAAATATCCATTTTGAGCCCCCTGAGACGATTAAGACCATTTCCAGATGGAAGTCTGTCTGTGTTTCTGTGTTTATTCCTCCACAATAACTGTGAGGGACCACCCCTCACAAGACTCCAAATTATTCGATGTGAGGTGGTGGTGTCAACTTACGAGTTATCTCCGTATTCAAAGGCGGTTTTGATGAAGCAGAAGATATTTATTGATTGAATCGATTGAATATTGCCAGTTATAACGCTTGCCGAATTAACGAGTGCCCGGATTACTTTATCGAGACGCGAGGGTTGCGCGACGGAGGTTATGTAGGAAGTTGCTCCTAGTATCTTGTACTGGGCACGGCTAGAGTCTGTGGGATCACAGACTGATGCTTCGAGACTCAGAGAGAATGAGGAAAGGAAACCAAGGAGCCGGATCCGTTGAGCGACCTCGTAGAATTTCAATGCGATCATTGTGCAGTCTTTTTATTATTGCTATAATAGTTCCATAGTTATAGTACTTTTTGTCGAGCGCGGCGATATTGCAAGAAATTCCAATAAATTGCCGCGGTCTGCCATGAAATTATGTCGCTACTCGAAGGGTTCAACGCATTGATGGCATCCTATTTACTAATTTAAATGTTTGAATTTTATGTATTTTTCAGCCTATTTTTTTAAATATTTTTTTTTGGCTACCAGACAGACGGTATATAATATAACCAAACCCATTTTCTCCAACCCTTTTTGCATCATCAGCAAAGTTGCTGCTCTGCGATGTGATTCTGTCTCGAGATCCATAAAGATACAAGGTGAACAAAACTGGACCCGACAACTGACCCTTAGGGGACTATACTCGATACAGTGAAATATTCGGATTTATAATCACATATAGATTTATGGTCTGAAATTCAACTTAGATTTTTATCTTAAATTCCGAGATGGCCTTTGACTATTTAAAATTTGGAAAAATGTTAGTCACATCAATAGTTTCCATTTGGCTTATTGGAATTTTGGATGATCGAAACTTTTTTTGAATAAATTAATAGTTTAAAAAAAACACTAAAAACACGGTTTTATAAATGCAAGCACGACTATGATACGATATTCCATCATGGAATGCCAGTTCCTCTCTTCCGGCTTCATCATCAGACCTTGAAACTAAATCGTGGTCAAAGTTCATTATAAGACCTTTCTAACAAGTCCAAACACGGCTATGATACGATATTCCATCATGGAATGCCAGTGCCTATCTTCCGGCTTCATCATCAGACCTTGAAACCTAATCGTAGTCAAAGTTCATTCCAAGACTTTTCTAACAAGTCCAAAGACAGCTATGATACGATGTTCCATCATGAAGTTCCAGTTCATATCTTCCGACTCCATCATCAGATCAGTTCAACAGTACTATATTATTATATTGTCATCAGAACTACATACAGCTGCCAATTTTCATGACGCTACGATCCTTGGAAGATGGTTAAATTAGTTACCTTAGATTCCATTACATAGTTACATACAGGTCGACCTAATAAAAGCGCGTTAATAATTTAAAAAAAACGTATTTTTTAAGGTTTCTTATGCAATAAAATACTTCACATTTTTTATCCATGAATCTATTGTAGATTATTCTGTTTAATTATTTTAATTTATTTTTTATATTGTGTTTCTTTTTTTGCAGAATCTTCAACCGTCATCGTGGATGTTGGTGAGTTAATATATTTTTTAAACTAAATCCAGTAAAGTAATGCCGTCTGATTTCCCCAAAGGAAGACACGAAGAGAGTAGTATCCCTTCTCCTATGACATACCTCTCCCACATTTAACCTATCGTTTTTCCCTCCAGTAAATCTTCCATCAGTTTACTTAATACATATCGAAACTCTTTAAACATTACATTCAATATAATATTGTTTATTTATTTATTTACTAGCTGCGCCCCGCGGTTTCATCCGCGTGGTGATGGAAAGTTGTGATAATGATGATAGAAAACTATATATCTTTATAAATTATAGCCTATGTGTTATTCTGATGTGTAAGCTATATTATTGTAAAGTTTGATTATCCGATCTGGGTGTAACACAACCTTGTAACTATCGGTAGTCACTCTATCTTTAGCCATTTTGAATTCATACACTAAAATATTGTGATCATGTAGAACTTCTTGTATTTTTTGAACCGTGTTTCTTTCCACACCTTGGACGTAATCAGAACGCCTATTAACTTGTGCTTCCTTATCGCGCATGAAATAAACTTCCAAAATTTTGGTTTGCGTATTGATAACAGGAAGCAAAGAGCCATTTGTGTGGTATATTTGCCCTTGGATTGTAAAAGTCGGGCAAAATCCTGGCATCGAAACAATGTTATCCGCCCCAAAAGATGTCATATGGAAGCATGTATTGTATTTCCTTATGTTATTTAGAAAACGGCGAGACTCATCTGTTTCATGAGAGAAAAGTTCTTTAAGAGGTTCAACTGGATCGTCTATTGAAGGAAGGGCTACTTTGCCTCCCGAACAATACATGCCTGCAGCTTCCTCTTTCCATTTAAGAGCACCGCAAAATCTGCATTCTTTATTCATCGCTTCTATTTTCATAAGCTTGTGGCTTTCGTAATCAAGAGTCTCGTCGTACTCAAATGCAGCTGTATCGAATACCCCCCACGTGTTTCTTGTGAATATTAGACGTCGCTGTTGTGCCCTTTCAGCAACAGCGCGTCTGCGAGATTCCGCTGCTTCAACTGTTTCTGTTGCTCTTTGGGACGCCATGTAGGTTGCCTGCTGAAGACGCCAAGCTTGGGTCTGTTCGGGCGTCTCAGCAGCCCGTTGAGATGCCAGATACTCAGCATTCTGTCGACGCCGATCTCGGGACTGATCTGGTGTCTCAGCAGCCCGTTGAGATGCCACATACTCAACGTTCTGTTGGCGCCGAGCTTGGTACTGCTCTGGAGTCTCATTAGCTCGTTGAGATGCCAGATACTCAGCATGCTCTCGATGCCGATCTTGGGACTGATCTGGTGTCTTAACAGTTCTGTGAGCTGCCCCACGCTCCGCCTGTTCAAGCCTTCGCAGTTCGGCTTGTTGAAACGTCTCGTTAAGTCTAGCTACTTTCATATCTCGAGCTTTATTAGAGCTTTGGGAAAGATTAGACTTACTCTTTCGCGGCATAATTCTTAGTAAGTACTTTTTCTACTGTTCCAAAAAATACAATACCTTACAAAAATACATACATTCTTACAAATTTTCGAGTAAAATTTCGCGTTTATAGTAGGTATTAAAATACACTTCCGCTGATTATATCATAATTGTTCAAATTGTTCTAGCGGTTTGTGAGTTGCGTCCGAATTATTAAATGAAACTTTCCTATGACATCATTTCCTCGAGTTACACTTCGTAGTAGCCATGTGTTCCTTCAAGTCGCTGTTGTAAGCGAAACACCGCGCAGACGAACGGCTTTATCTTCAGATGTACAGCCTTGATGTATTGCGTCAGGTTTCTCCTGGTGGTAAAGTTCTTGCGGCATTCAGGACACTGATAATCTGGCAGTTTAAGATGCGATGCATCGATGTGAGTGTTGAGCAGGGCCCTCTCGGTGAAGAAGGGGTTGCAATGCGGGCACTCGAACTGCTTGGATTTGAGATGCACCGCTTGAACTGCGTCTCGAGGTCGCCCTTCGCGGCGAACGATCCGTCGCTTTCGTGACAGGGGAACGCTTTCAGTCGCCTGTGCACCGTGATCACGTGGCGGTTCAAACTATCCTTCTGAAAGAAGACCTTGTCGCACTCTGAAATTTCTGAACTTTCTATGTACGCTGGCGACTTTTTCTACTCTTCCTAAAAAATACAATACCTTCTTATTGAATTAAAATTACAGCAACATACTAATTAATAGTCAAAAAATAACTCTAATCTGCTAATTGTGAAACTAAATCACGCTTTTTACCTATGCAATGGAGATAAAAACGAAGTAATTTCTATAATTACCTACTAACCACAAACAAATTACGCTTTCGTTGTTTTATTGTAAGTAATAATTAATTTACGATTACGATAATAACTTTAATTACGGACACATTATGGGCACAGCTGTCAAGTAACGTCGTAGTAACGTCGCGCAATCGTCGCCATAGTAACGTCACGCAATCGTCGCCATAGTAACGTCGCGCAACGATAGCTCGATGGCAGATTTTTTTCCTACTTACTTGACACTTATCGATGTATATTTTGGATAATTCACACTATGTCTTTATAAATTATAGCCTATGTGTTATTCTGATGTGTACGCTATATTATTGTAAAGTTTCATCAAAATCCATTCAGTAGTTTTTCCGTGAAAGAGTAACAAACATCCATACATTCTTACAAACTTTCGCGTTTATAATATTATAGTAGGATTTATATAAGTAATGCAAATATTAAAAATAACAGTAAACAATTTCAGCGTAGGAATTATGCATAGAAATACTTACAAAATTGAATCAAAAGCAGAAAAAAGAATACATCGCATAGTTTAGTGGCAACGTCACCTAACTACGCCGGGACCTGTTCCAAGGTAAAAATTTAATTTTGAATGTGCTTGTAACAGTACCGTGTTTATAAAAATGGCATATATTCCATGTATGCACAACATAATAGAATTGCAAAATCATATTAAAAATAAATAAATACTTAAATTAAATAAATAAATTAAAGTTAGAAGTGGAAAAGTAAAATGTCAGCAAATAAATTCAAATCAGAAAAAAACAAAACAATTTAAAATAGTAAAAATTAGATTTAAAATAGAAAAAATTAGAATAAGAATTTAAACAAAATAGTCCTGCATTTTACTTATAACTAAGATAAAATAGTTATCTCCCTTATCTTGTCCTAATGGCTTTCGTTAGAACCGACCTATCCATACGAGTATATTAGAAATACTGTCAAACAAGCGATTTTTCTTTTTTACACGATTGACCAACAAAAAACGAGTGTAATGGGTCCAGGGTTTATCTATGTATGTTTTTCGTTTCTTTATTCCACTATAACTTCTAAACGCTTGAACCGATTTAAAAGTGAGTGGTATTGTTCGAATCGCTATGTCCTCCCGAGGGTCATAGGTATATGCGACGATTCCCTGCCCTCATACAAAGAGAAGGCAGCTTCTTCGATATATTTATTTATTTATTTTATTTATTTATATAAGTAATGCAAATATTAAAAAAGTAAACAATTTCAGCTTAGGAATTATGCATAGAAATACAATGCATAGTCTAGTGGCAACGTCACCTAACTAGGCCGGGACCTGTTCTAAGGTAAACATTATTTTTTTAATGTGCTTGCACAAATACCGTGTTTATAAGAGTGGCATATTATTATATTCCATGTATGCACAAAAATGGAATTGCAAAACAATATTAAAAATGACTAAATACTTCATTAAATTAAATAATTAAATTAAAGTTAGAAGTGGAAAATTTAAATGACAGCAAATAAATTCAAATCAGAAGAAAACAAAACAAAACATATAAATCACCGTGTTACATGTTTCTCGTGTTAAAAGTCAGTATTTGTATTTTTTTGTTCATCTTCTTCGCGGCTTCCAGGAATATTAACCCCAGATATAACGAATAGAAGTTTTCCGAATATTAATTTAGAAATATATATATTATATAATGTTTCATTATTACACTCCACAAAATATTATCAATATTTTAGTGACCGTATTTGGTTCTTATGAATTTATTCTATTAGACATTTTGGAAAGTTATAAAATTACGTAATTGTACTGATCGTCATAGGGTTACCTTAAGGCTCCCTTCCGAGTTGAAGCGACTAAAAACTTAGGTATTTTTGCAATGCCATGCGCCCGCGCGCTTTCAATATATACATAAAGATGTATAGGTATACCGCGGCGACAAGGGAATACGTCCCACCGTTGGCAGTGGCCAATTACGAATGACGATTTCGGCTTCGCGCGTCGTCTAATATAGTCGATTTGGCTTTTCAATTATAATATAATAAATTATCAAATGAATATTTTTTTATAAAGTAAAAATTTTATTACAATAATAAAATAACTTAAGATCACTGTGTTTTTTTGTATCTATCAAAAGTTTCTTTAATAAATAAAAATAAAATAATGTTTGACCCTAACATTTATGGAAATTACGTAATTTCATACATTTTTTTCTTATATTTTTTGTATGAAAGTTCCAAAAACTGTCTTAGTACTATGCAAATAGACCATACGCTGTTGTAAATGGTATTTTTTAATATTGAGAATCATCTCTAGGTTTTTCAAAAACTGAAGACAAATCTCGCTCGTTTTTATTTTTTTGGAAAACAGTAACAGAATAAAGATAATTTACAATTAATGTGGAAATAATTTACCAATTTCGGTTTGGCAAAATGATAGCTTAAAAGCCCCGATTGGCCGATATCGGCCAAAACACGATGCAGCGTGACGACCCCGTTTTAGTTTTATTTTAATTTAATTTATTTTATTTTATTATGTTTTATTATGTTAATATGTTTTATTTTAATTATGGATACAGTGGTTTGGCATTAATTAATGTTTTGGTGAGACAGTGTCATAATTCAATTTTTTTACTAATTTTTACTAAAATTTTTTGGGACATCAACTTGTCAATCGGCTGAGGGGCCGAGGCCTGAAGGGTTAAGGACCGGGTTTTTAAAATCCGGCATAATTGTATTAAAATTCTTTTTCGTGTTCTCACAACCAGGCCACAAAATTATGCTTCATATAGCTCTTGGCCGCCACGGCCTCTTAACTCTCCAAAGATCGAGTAAGTAGATGTCTAAATGTCCAAATGTCAATAAATTACAATAAATATATCGTGTTTAGTGTCAAATAAAAGGTTTGCTTGAGTACATTCCGGAAATATACAAATATATATCTGTTATGGATAAATACATAAAACACAAATATTTAATTAAAAATCCGTAAAAAAAAAATAATAAACACAATAGTTCACTTTCTGTAACGGCAGTAGTGTTTTTTAGTCCTATTAATATATTTACTTGTTCGAATGATAATTTTCATTCTAACAACTGGGTAAATAGAACGATGTGTCAAATATCAGGAAATTATTAAAAAAAACCACATAAAAATAGAAATAAATCGCTAACATTGATCTTGTCCATGACGATAATAATACGAAACGTTTAGGCAGCATTCGATTTTTTTATGAGCAACGTTTAGCATAATATATTAGCTATATCCGATCATATAACGCTCGGGAATGACAGATAGAAATTTATAGTGAGTGGCATTTGAACACCTATGTATATGAATTGCGACATTCAGATTGACCTAGAGCTCGATTCGATTTTAGGTCAAATTTTTGAATAGAATTACTGACAGCCAGTCAAAGGATTATGCCACATTCGGATGATTCACTATTGAAACAGATGCGCAGGAGTGGATTTGATTGTCTGTTGTTCTTCTCACAGTCTCTAAGTACAACCAACACCGTCCGGTCCAGTAGGTGGGCATACAAACTGCCTGGTGTTTAGGTAGTAGTTCAGTCTTCTTCTTCTTCTTCCTCCTTTATTTACTTTGGCTATCCACCCAAAGAGCGGGATTTCTGCAAGGTAGTTACTTATTTTTAACCGACTTAAAAAAAGAGGAGGTTATCAATTCGTTTGTATCTTTTTTTTTAAAATGTTTGTTACCTCAGAACTCCGTCATTTATAAACCTATTTGGAAAATTCTTTTTCTTTTCGAAAGGATATACCTACTTTCAGATTGGTCCCACTTTATTATAATCCTGTTCTGATGATAGGATCAATGAGGAATTGAGGAAACTTATCAAATTTTATCATATTATTATAGTTGGAAATTGACATGATGGTTCAGTTCCGATGACAATGTATTTTTCTATGGTCAAAAGTGCAGACCCGAATTTTCGTATACGCATTCAGTTATGATAGCCGGTTCTAAATTTTACCATGTCACGGCAGCTTCACCCAGGGTTGGCTCCCACTAGGGGCGCTGTCCTTATATGTGTGGGTAAAGCATTCCAGAGACGGGTTCCATGTAGTGTGATGAGTGGGAGTAGTAATCGCGACTGTGGCCAGGGATCGAGAGAGGTAGGTTGTCTTCAGATCTCAGAGGATCTCCGTGAGCTATACATTATACAATCTTTATTATAAACTTCTCTGCCAGAAATTAAGATTGAAGTTTCTTCTTTCATTTCATTGAGCATATGGAGGTTTTTTTATTTTTATTTCGATTTAATGACTCGTTGATAACAAACTCAGCCAAATGTATCATATTTTAAATGTTGGTAGCATTCGAAATTTGAATTATTTCGTAATGTCACTTTCATTTATAAAACGGCTTTGCCGAAATGATCAATAGTTTAATTTTTTATTTTTTCGCTTAATTCGTCTCAATTGAAGGCATTTTGTGTTGCATAAGGATAAGCCCTATTTATGAGATATATGGATGAATAGTGATCTATAGTCGACTGCAAAAGGACCTTTAAACTTACATTGCACCGTCGAAAGTCGTGCACATCCGTAAGTATATCTCATTCAAACATAAGAATTTCCCAATACAAGCTGGGATTTCCTTCGCTACTTTTTAAGTAGCTTTTACTAATTTTTTTATATATATATATATATATATATATATATATATATATATATATATATATATATATATATATATATATATATATATATATATATATATATATATATATATATATATATATATATATATATATATATATATATATATATATATATATATATATATATATATATATATATATATATATATATATATATATATATATATATATATATATATATATTTATATAATCAATGTTTATAGTAAACGGCCCGTGATGAACGAGCTTATATTCTAGTCCGTAATAACGAAACGTGTCTGTCTATAGATTCTGTAAGTGTTTTTTAATAACCGTGAAATTGCTTAATTGCTGTTTAATAAGTAATGCCACGCACGATTCGATTATTTGTATGGGCCGGCACCGGTTAAACGGAAACAGCCATCTCTTCCTTTCCCTCCGCATGTCTTGAATAATGTATGGCGAGGTGCGGCTTTGGAAAGGACCGCGGAAGTGAAAACATTAAAGATGCCTTTTTGGGAATATCGCGCGCATTTAAGGTTATTTATTGATGTGCCGTTGTTTGTGTATGATAATTTGAAATTGTGCTATCGTCTTTATTTATTTTTGTTTCTTACAACACTCTCCCTATCATATTCAGTGGCGTAGCTAGAGGGGGACGAGGGGAGGTCAGCCTCGGGCGCCACTTTCTTGGTGCGACACTTTATTAGATACAGTATTTTTAGAAGCATACTCTCAATACTTTTAAAAAATTGAAATGTCTGGAGCTAATGGGCCCTGTTTCAGTTTGGTCACTAAGACCCATGTGTAGGGTCGGCCAAACGCACGGGTCAATACCCATCCGGCGAGCTCCGCGCAGAAGTGCGAGCCCGGGTAGGACTCTGCCCTGCGGGCCAGTTTCCCTTAGGAGTCAATTTTCGGGTTCTTCTATACGGTTTTTGCACCGTGGGGCGTCAGCCAATCGATTGTGCATTTCGACCGACATCCGGGGAAGTCTGGAAACAGTATTGTTTCCTATAGAGCGGGAGTAGTTGTTAACCTTACGGCAACTGCTCTTGAAACGACTATTCGGCTATCCGATTCCGGGTGAAGAGACAGGCAAAGGATGTCGTGGTCCCCGACAGATTCGGTAGACACCGTATCACCGCTACGTAAGGGAGAGGACCGCGCCAGCGACCTCGAACCAGTAACCAGTCGGGAGGTAGGAGGTATCCTGATGGTTAATTTCAGACGGAGATATCCTTCCAAACTGGTAGTCAGGCATCGAGGCTGCACGCTGGATACCTTTTCGAGTGCCTCGCCATAAGGCGTTGGTCCCCGGCGGGCGTGTTGGCCTAGCTAGACATCAGATTTTTATTGTCTCTAAGTATTCTACGCTCATCCCACGGCTGAAAGAACGATCTCATATCGTTATACCAGCCTGGGATGACGGGTTCGCCCTTTGTAGTCGACACCGCCTCACTGTATCGGAGGATACTCCGTAAAAGCTGGGATGACAGAGTCAGGAATTTAGCATTTGAACAAAAATACTAATTCTGCAAACTCCAATGCCACTAAAAGCTAATTTATTTTAAAGCAAATTTGTCGGAAAAAGAAAAACTTATGAGATAGTCAACACATCCAGTATCAATGTATCACGAAATTATTTGGTTCATAGCTGATGTTATAGAAGAAAAGCTACTTAAACACCCTACCACTATTAAACAACTGGATGATGTAAAATTCAACAAAACATTATAGAAAAGCTGACAGGCTACCCTTTCTATAATTTGACCGAATTCGAGGGCTATGACTTTTCAAACATTGTAGCTTTTTAAATGATAATGATGATAAAGGAATGCTTATTAGCCATCTGTTCTTTAATCTTACGGAATTTGAAAGGTATGGTTACTCAAAAATACCTATTAATAAAATAAAGCGGAGCCATATTATCTAATTATTTTATTTTATCCTATATTGTGCCTTTAGTTTTTAAATGTATGACGTAGCTTTATTTTGATTATTTGTATGTTTGTTTGTATGTTTGTATGTTTCTACTCATTATTGTGAGATTTCATTTTTATTTTATTTTATTTCAAACATAATGATAAAACACAAAAAAGGTCATACCAAGTAATGGTGCGAAGTAAACAACGGCCCACATTCACACGACCATGCTCAGCGCATACCCAACTAGGCCGAATATAGCCTGTATCTGGGCATACGACTTATTTTCTGACTTGGGTGGAGAAGCCTAACGGACGTAGTTACTCATAGATACATATACACATACACACATACATATAAATACATAGACAAACATATAAATATAACAATCTTGATATATTATAGTATTATTCTTTTGCATTATATTTCATTTTATTTAATATCTCAGATTTAACAATGGGCGGGTTTATTGTCATATGACAATCTCCCACCAACCCTAATATGACTTGTTTATATGTATGTCTTGTTATTGCATTCCATCGACAGAATTAAAAATGCAATTATTTAACATTTTACTGACTACTTTAGATATTACGATGTATAACTTTTAGTTATACCATTAGAATTATTGAGTATATTATTTAATAAGCCTTTATTCTATTTTGTAGTAAGATTTAATCGTTGATTATTTTAATTAAATAATTGACTATTTTAATGATTAATGTGTCTTCCTTAGATAATATTTTTTGACAATCTAATACTTAAATTATTCACTACCTATGTATGTAAAGTTAAGATAACGAGACTTACTACCTAACACAAATATTTTGACACGCCCAAGAGCGGTTTTTAGCCCTCAAATGCACACGACGATAATGTAATGTAATATAATATTAAGGGTAATCTAGAGCCTGTCAAAGGCAAGAAGCTTGATACCACAGTTCCAAGTGTATCAAGACCAACTCTTTCTTAACCCCTCAAATGTGAGGCGTCCCTTAAGGGATGCCTTGGCAAAATGTATACAAAATGTATATAAATTTATATAAATGTAAATATAAATGTAAATGTGCGCCGCTTTATAGTAATCCGCTCTATAGTAATGCTATATCTCTATAGTAAACCCCGCTCTATGTAAATGTAAATGTAAATGTAAATATAAATTTATATACATTTTGCCGTAGGCAACCCGAGCTAATCGCCATTCATTTGAGGGGTTAATAGAATCATATAAAAACGGTCGCCAACCCATAAACTATTCTCATTTGTGTGGTAATTCGTCGTTTCTAATTCGGTATGAGTTTTTTGGAATGCAGCTTTGTCTGTCGAATGAAGGTCTTTTCGTGATCAAGTTGGTCGACCGGTTTCTCAAGAGCGCATATCGAAAATAATATGAGAGGCTTTGGAAAGGTCATAGGATACAATAATGATGACAACATTAGCGATGAAGGTACGAATAATAAATGATGTTGTGGGTATATGTCCTTAAACTCTTAGGGTCAGCTGTTCGATCGGATGTAATAATAAATACAAGTTCATCGTTGGAGGTTTAAATAAACAATGAAACAACAATAAACGAGTATTTTTGCCATCTCTTAAGTTCTATTCCATACAATTTGGTGATTTTTACTCACCCAGCCCAATAACCATACGAGATGGGAAAGTATTTTGAACGCGCATTTCTTTCGAATTGAAAACGGAAGTATTAGTTTTAAGCCCCCCTGAGATGATTAGGACCGTTTCCAGATGGAAATCTGTCTGTGTGTCTGTGTGTATTCCTCCAAGATAGCGCCCAAATGCTTACTCCTACATTTGGGATGCAGGCATCATTTGGTGATGGCAGCATAGCGAATTTTGGCATGCAGTCATCATTTGGTGATGACAAGAGTCGAAAAGGTTATGGTTGAAATTGGTTCAGCAAAGGGCGCACTAGTCGTATTTCAATCTCGAAATATTGGACTTAAAGACTTGACATTTGGCACATAGATGCCTTGTTGGGCCGAACATTGAATTTTAATGGGTCAATATTTTTGCGTAAATATTTTGGTGTCCAAGATCCAGCGACACAAAAGTGCATGAGTTTTGGAAAAGGTGATATTTTCAGATCAGACATCATTTTGGCCATATAATGCCAGGTTACTGTCAGCAGGCCAGATTCCGGGACACCTGGCGCTGTCGTATTAAAAATGGTGAAATTTTAATGAGATAAGTTCACCCAAAGTGTTTTGGAAAAGCTGAAAAATCATCAATAGACAGTAGATGCAATAAAAATCAGAATGGTTAGACTGCTTATAATCTAACGCGTGGCGTCAGCATCTCCATACATGTATGCTTCGGTCTATGACGCATCGGTTGTGGCGCGCAATATAATGGTCGCAATAAAATGTTATGGAGATGCTGACGCCACGCGTTCGATTACGAAGCAGTCTGACCATATGTTTCGAGTTCTTTATTGCATCCACTGTCTACTGATGAATTTTCAGCTATTCTAAAACTTATTAGGTGTACTAGTTAAAATGACACTTTTCCTAGTACGCCAGCGCCAGGTGTCCCGGAATCTGGCCTATTGACTGTAACCCCGTTTTCTATGACCAAAATACTGTCTGCAAGTATCAGTTTTTCCAAAGCCCATGCACTTTTTTGTCGCTGGCTCTCGGACTATTCTGACGCTATCTTGCTTGTGAACAAACTGTAATTTTGCAATCGCTTCATAACACGAACGAAGTATTCTAGATTAGAATGATACTTCTCTCTTTCGCTCAACTGATGAAGCGTCAACTCCAATCTGTAAACGTAAGAAAGTCCCATCCCAATGTCTGGTTTCTTTTGACGGTTAATTTTCTTGTGTCGGAGCAAGTAGCTCTAGCTTTTTGAACACAATAGATTAGTCTCCTTGATAATAGTCTTTTTTTCTGGCTGTATTGTGGTTGAGTTCTCGGGTTACAACGCGTAGAATGCTATCTACACGTTGCGTTTTGTGGTACGACGTTGATTTTTGTAGTACGACGTTGATTTTGTCTGTAGTACGAAATCCCAAATTGTACTACGTTGATCAATCTAATACGCTATATACAATAGTTATATCTGATTTCTTCATTACGTTTCTTCGAACTGTGCAAGATCATGAAATAAAGATTAGTGCTGTTTCGAACGTACTGACATCCAGCATTGTGCCATGGTACTCGTCACTGAAAGGTATTCCTATTGTGTCGGCTGATTTTTAGTTTCTTCTTTGTGTGGTCGACCTTCGCAGTGACAAATGTGCTTATATCTCTCTCTTTTATTATAAAGCGTGTGCAGTTACTTTACTGCGTATGTTTCGCCATTAGAGTGAGGTGAGTATGCGGTTGGCGCCTGCGCGTGCGCGCGACTGTTTAGCCCACGTGAATGCTTAACCTATGATCGAACCGCGTGTCAAGGATTTTCAGAGTGATTGTTAAATTAAAGAGTGTCAAATTACGTTAGTTAAGAGCCGTTCACAGAGTCATTGACATTCCGCTAGACGCGTGCGAATGTGCATTCGGCGGTATTGTCTTGTGCGGTGTTGTGTATAATTGCAGGGTTGTCACTTTCAGAACACTTCTATTAAATTGTCACTTTTGTTTGAATTCATAATGTGGCTTTCTTAACCCTTTCCTCGAAATTTACCCTAAATTGCATATTTGCTTTAATTCGTAATTTACAATAATATACAGTTAAATAGACAGCATGAACAATTTAAAGTCATAATACAATTAAACTTTTGATAAACAAAAATGAAGTCCATTATATTGCGCGTCACATCAGACCGATTTGTAATAGCTACCGACGAATACGACCAGCGTATTTGCATGGACTTAATTTTTTTGACATGTATGGAGGAATGCTGACGCCAAGCATGACTATTTGTTTCGAGTATTTTATTCCATCCACTGTCTACTGATGAATTTTCAGCTTTTCCAAAACACTTTGGGGGTACTAATTAAAATCACACCTTTCCTGGTACGCCAGCACCAGGTGTCCCGGAATCTCAGGTGGCCTGCTGACTCTACCCCGGCATTCCATGGTCAAAATACTGTCTGATTTGAAAGTATCAGCTTTTACAAAACTATTGCACTTTTTTGTAGCTGGCTCCCCAACTGCTACTTTAGCTCCGAGCTATGTCATAAGAAGGTTTAATACTTTATCAGCTCACGGGGATCCTCTGAGATCTGAAGACAACCTACCGCTCCGATGCCTGGCCACAGTAGCGATTACTACTCCCACCCTTCACACTACATGGAACCCGTCTCTGGAATGCTTTACCCACACATATAAGGACAGCACCGAGTTTGTATTGCTTCAAACGCGGGCTCAAAAATACTTAAATACGAGCCTTTTGTTTTATTGTTTTTTTTTTTAAGAAATGTTTTTTTAAATACGATTTGTTTTTTATGTTATTTTTTCCACAAACCGTGTATTCACATTAGGTTAGGGCACAGTATACCGAGAAGAACAGTAGACCCTCTCTCGAGCGACAGGGCATTGCGGGAATAGGGTATGAGGGCAGTGTGCGGAGTGGTACGCCTTGACGAACGCTTTGGCGCGGATGAAGGTTGGCGACTTATTCGAACGTTTGCATATCCGAGTGGGCCGAGCAGCGGACATCTGGAGGCAATATGCAAGCCCTTACATTTTAGTTTTGTTATAAGAGAAGCTACTGTCTGGTATACTGTGGTTAAGGTTAGCTGTGAGGTATTAGTTAAACGTAATAAGCTCGCCGATTTGTTTCATCAAATAAAACGTTTCATTTTTAATATTAAGTATTATTATTATTACATCCAGAAGAACAGACAGACAGGGGGTCCCACCAATAGGTCAGTTTATACGTTTTGAAATGGCACCCAAAAATTGCGACAACCCTGGATGGAAGCGAGTATTTATCAAGTTCGTGCATGAGCGAACAAAAAACGCCTACCGCATATACAGCGTTAATAAATTTCTTTCGTTTGATTGTTTCCTTTTTGCGCGTGCTTTATATGGCTTTGTTTATTTCGCTGTTTTACGATGCATTGGCAATAGGCCGGCTCCTTGCGGAACGCCCCATCTTGAGCATGGTATTATCGAAAACAATAGCGGCGGTAGTAACTAGCGATGATTGTTGAATTTTATGCCCGTTTTTTTTACAGTATGAAACCTTGAATATTTGACGCAGTAAATATCTTGACACTGCCCGTCTTCTTCTTTGAGTACTTCTATGTATATATTAATGTATACATAGGTACACTACGAATTAAGTAAAAGTATATTTAATTACAGAAAACATTGTACACCTTATATGTAAAATGTAAAGCCACCACAGAATCTACTGTGGTCTAGGGCTGAATGCAAGAGCTCAATAAATTGGGAAAAGCCAACAAAATCACCTTAATATGGCCGATAGACTGACAAAACTAGCACACTGGAATTCCCGGTGGAGCCAGTTGCTGGGGTCCCCTTCGCTACAGGTAAGAAAATCATCAGGGACTGCTTGGAGCGGGAACATCGGGCATCCTGGAAACAGAGCCAGCGATGTCGCCAGGCTTAAGCCATGGTGGAGCAACCACTTCCAAAGAAAACCAGGGCCCTACTTGGCATTAGCAAGAAAAACCTTAGAACCACTATCGGTCTCCTCGCCGGACACACAACTCTTAGAGCACATCTAATCAAGGACTGCCGAATATGTAGCGAAGAACCTGAAGACAGCATACACATCGTTGATCGCTGCCCAGGCCTCGCCGCAAATAGACACAGTTTACTAGGACGAGCCTTTATCAAACCCAGCGATCTCACCAACTTGAAGGTCAGTGATCTGCTTGGACTGGTAAGCAGTACCGAGCTACTAGCAGACCACTGTGGGTCAGTGGTAGGTCACACCACAAAGTGGGTAGTTACAAAATATCTTATAGATCCAGGTGACATCAAGGGCTGGAAACAAGCCCCGCACTCCGTTTACCACTACTACTACTATACATATGTATTATAAAATGGAGTTCGGTTACATATGAATATACTTGATCTTCTTCTTCTTCTTCTTCAGTTGCTTTTCATTCTTCGGAGATCAGCTGCCCCGAAGGAGGAAGTAGCCGAGGTGGTAACGTCTCATAATGTCTTCAAAGTATTCCATTTAGTGGAAAACTAATTATTTTATCATTATTTGATGTACATGTGAGGCAACGCATTTGATCTATTCGAAATGCTGCCGCTACCAACCGTCGACTCAGGGTTGTCCCGCGATCATTATATCTGCTTTCAGAATGATAACCACCATTCTGTTTAACATACAAAGAAGAGAATATTCTACTTACCAAACAGAGACGAATTATCTACACTTTTTTTATGGTTTAAGCCTTCGTTACAGAGGAAAAGCATGTCCGTCTATGTTCAGATTTTTGCATTGTCATTGTGTATGTTCTATGTTCAGACATTGCCTAAAAAAACAATTACAATATAAAAGAACGAAATTCAAGATGTTTATTTATTGGTAAATAAATAATAATTAATGAAATCAAACCGTTCAGTAACTCCGCAGGGCAATCCCCCAGAGGAAACCGATATTATCTTATTTTATTTTTTTATTTTATCATAACCAACGTATTGACATGTAACCCCTTGTATTATTATCATTATTATTATGGCTGTTGTTATTTTTGATATTTGTTTCAACTGAATTTAATAATTTATTACACATATTTTAACTTTATATGCAGTAATACGTTAGTATAATGCTATTATATTTCATTATTAATATCACATATATAATAACTATATATTATGTTATAAGTATCATTAGGTTAAATATATCTATTAATAATAATAATACTCGTATATTACTATTAAATTATTTGTATTACATATTTTTAAGAACCGGCTGCTATTGAACAGATATTATTACATTACTAGACTACTGCCTCGACACAGGCCTAGGCCTAGTGAGGCAGTATAATCCACATGAGCCTGCACCTTCTTTACTGATTAGTTAAGTACTCCACTAATTCCTACTCCACTATTAGTTTTAATCAATAGTTAGTAATTAATTAATTATAATTATGTATGTTATGGATAAATAAATAAATAAAAATTAATAAAGATTTCGGGTTTTCAGTTTATTTTCTCCGTGACTGGCCTAAACCCAAAAACTATTTAAATGATTTTGAAAATAATTTCGTGTCTAATTAATTCCTGTATAGGTTATGTATAGGTATAAGTATTTCGTGTATAGGTAATATCTCCTGTTATTAATATTGTCATAATATAAAAACGATAAACGGCCGGAGACGGGTGATCATACTAGTTAACCTAAAAATATAAAAAAATCTAAGTTACATATTTTTAAAATGATGGCCAAAAAAAACGAGAAAATCAACACTCTGTGATGGTGCTTTAACTCCCGTTACTACAAATCTTTACTGTTTTGCTTAAAGTGACATTTTCTTCCACGCTGGAGCAGTTAGCTTAAAATTTTAGTCAACAATTTACAGAAGCACTATTAAGTATTATATAATTAAAATAAAATTGTAAACAAGTAATGGGAGTTAAAACACCATCACAAGGGGTTTATTTTCTCGTTTTTTTTGGCCTATAAATTATAAATATCTAACTTAATTTTTTTTAAATATTTTTCTAATAACTAGTATGCCTGATAACTAGTATCACCCGTTTCCGGCTTGACGTTAACTTCTGAGACATTCTGTATACAGTAGTCGCATTCCATTAGTCTTCTTTCTTTGGTTGTTTTTGATTGATATTAATTACCAAATATGACTGTATACACTGACGTCAGTGAACCAGAAGCTTTAAATAAATATTTCTCGATAGTTTCATTATTTCAAGTATTCTATCATTAACCAACCGGATTGGATTAATGACACGAGAGGATTTATCTTGGATTGATTTTGTGACAGATCGCCGTTAACCATTTATTTTTGATTGATTCACGAGAGTGGAGTTAGCGTCTTTAATATCTGTCTTCAAATCTTCTTACGTTCATGTTTATTAAAATTAATATCTCGTCGTTTATGCTTAAAGGGAAATCATTTATTAGTTTTCATAGTTCCATATCTCGACTTTTATGTTTAAACGTAAATCGTTTATTAGTTTTCATATCTCCAATGCAAAGTTTGGTTGGCTTAGTTTATTTTGATTCACTTAGTTTTTATAATCATGCGCTCTACTTCATATTTAAAGTTTTCTTTAAATCTTGAGCCTTCGTTTTCGAGTGCATTTAAATTTTTAGTTATAGAATTGGGTCATAGCAGCTTTGGTTGTCCACCCTTGCGGCGTCTGTCTGGTTGGCAGACCACTTTGTAGAAAACTCAAGCTGTATTTTACAAACCGTGAGTTTCAGTGGAATTATCAGGGCGCTTTTTAAATGTACTGCTATAGGCGATTGGGATTAATGGGATAACATATAATTAGAGAGGACGCCGAAAAAATGCAAAACTGATTCAAATTGTTGATGTTGTGGTTTTGAATATATTGATGTATTGATGATGTTATTGTGGCGTAACTGTGATGAACTATGTTTATAAAATTGCTGGATATATTGCGTTGCGTCGCGATTTTTTAAACTTTGACGACATTGATTAGGTCTCCCTTAGCAACGGCCTTGAGCTCGTCCTTGACAAACGATGCCTTCTACTTTATTTTCTTCTCATTGGCAAGTATGCTATTTCGATAGAAGGAAACGTATATTGGAAGAAAGGTCTAAGAGAAATGTATGTTAAGACCTAGACTTAAAAGGTGAACAATGGATCTTAACCTGTCAACATTTCAATATTTTTAAAACTTGTATATTGAATTGTATAGATTTCGCAGTGTTTAATCTCTATCTAATTAATATAGTAATCTGAACATCATCGATCTTAGTCTGACTTAGTTTTAGAAGCGATTCCCTAACAGCACACTTTGCTCGACTTTGGTTCTCTGGTTCTATCTCTGGCTCTCTGGCACTGCGAGAGTGCGATCCTTGTTTATCGCCTTGTCAAGGGTTGGATCTGTCACAATTGACGATTTTTTCTTGTCATGTCAGTGGGTCCATCGGCCCCACCCCTGACTCAATTATGACCTTTCATCCATATAAGAAGCAACTACAGCTGCATTCGATTTTATACACATCGGGGGTTTGTAGTGGTGTTGCATCCTTTTAGTGCCTCAAATACTAATCTATACATTGGGTCTGTTTCAAGATAGTTTTTAAACCGGCTTTTTTTAGCATTTCACCTATTCGATCTGTCATACCCTTCACGTATAGTAAGAATACTCGTGATCTGCTCAGTTTTTGAATTTTATTTATATCGAATCGTATGCATGTGTTGTGATATTTTCCATATCCATTCTTTCTAAGAACATCATTAACGTTTTCTATCTTCTGCGGAAAAGATATTTTGAGCTGGCATGCATCTGTACACAGGGAATGGGGGCCCAGAGCTGTCATTCTGTCCAAGGCCGGCACTCTCGTGTATACAAACATTTAAAAAATTGGCTCGCTCACGTACCGCGTGGGTAAAGCTTCTCTCGCTCTCACCGCTCTCGTACTACGTGTTTAGAAGCTGCACAAAATTGTTTGAATCGGATTTTTAAGTTACTTGTGTTTACTCTATTATTAAATACATATTTTATGTTATTTTCACAACTCATTCGTTATTGACTGTTTATCTGGTCGTGATTTGGTTGTATTTGCGATTATTTCGTAATTTATTTAATATAATTAGTTAAAACTATCTAATAAATTCATAATGTTGCTTCTCGATCTTTTTACCTTGACATATACCCTTTTACCCCCTTATGTAGGTAAAAACTGTATTTTTTATATTTTCTTCTTGAGATGTAACAATATGTCTAGTTTCGGAAAAACTTTTGTGGTTAGTTCTTGATGGCATTTTTTCTTTCTTATTTCTTGATTTTTTATAAAAATGATTCAAAAGCCTTTGAAGCTTCACAATGAAAATAAAAACTGTTGCTGTAGGTAATTCCTAATAGAAATAATATTAACTTTCTCTTAAGATGCCCGCTTTGGGTCCCCTTTCCTTATGAGTGGACCTCTGATATACCGTATGTCCAAGAGTATTGCCACTTCTTCTCGTGACTTCGTCTTTCCAAGAAAGCCATACATTATTTTGTAAGAAAAAAATATATTTATTACAAAGTTTTATATTTATTAAAAAAAACTTGTATTTAGATTGGTAGCATTTTTGTTGTAATTGATTTTCCTATAAAAATATTTCGTGGCAATTTTTTAAACTTCATTGTTGATCTTTCGGCAGGCAATATACGATTTCTGTTGGTACAGGTTACTCGATACAGGTTATTCCTAGTGAGGTGGTAAACCACAAACTATTATTTTTGAATCTCTTTCCGAGTTAGGTAAATTAAAAAAACTGTTTAATTAATTATGAAATATTGGGCTAAGAGAATGTTTTTGTAATCAAATGTATTTTTTATGGACTTAAATAAATAAAATAAATAAGTAAAAATAAAAATAATCTCAAAATTCTGTTTTATGACGATATTTTTAGAAATTGGCCCTTCAATTACGTCGCTTTGATCTGCGCAGAGCAATTTATTGCGCAATATAAATCGTGATAGCAAGCAGACCAGCTCCATTGTCACATTGGCGTATTTAGCCGGTGCTGTCGTGATGTCGTGATGTATCGCTTACGTTTTCATTATTATCGTCATATTAAGTACTACCGAGCCATGGCTCTCATTGACAAAGCGAGTTCAGGTGTTCGGGAGATACAGAAACAGATTAGTGGCAGTTTGTTCCGAAGATGTTGATTGATTGGTGCAATTGCAGATGTGGTTGGCCAAGGCGGATTGATGTACTGTCATGTTTGGTTTGGTAGCAAATGGTTTCGTGCAGCTTGAGCCATAAGATCCACCATGTTCTCGGGTCGGCCCAACTCACGATTCCGCTACTATTCGGGAGCCTGAACGTGTGAGGGACTACCCCGGGAAAGACCCTCGCGTCTCAGGCCTCACGGCTGGTAGATCGGTTTCCTCTGGGGGATTGCCCTGCGGAGTTACTGAACGGTTTTCGCACCGTGCGGAATCAGGCAATCGTTTGCGAACTCTGATTAATTACTGAAGGATTGTGGAGACTATGGAAATATACTGTCTCCCAAGAAACAGGGGTGGATGTTGACCTGTTATCATGCCACTCCTGAAACGACCTATAGGCCACCCGATCCCAAATGGCATAACAGGCAAAGGACGCCCAGGTCCGCGATAAATTCATATTAAATTACCGCTGTAATACAATATGTAGAGGCCGCGCAAGCGACTTCGTCCCTTAGCTAGTCGGGAGGACGGAGGTATCCTGAAAGTTAACTCCAGACGGAGATACATGCCAAAACTGGCAGCCAGGGGGCAAGGTAGCCCCGTTGGGTTACCTTCCTGGTGCCTCGCCGTAAGGCGTCGGCCTCTGGCGGGTTCATGGCCTTGCTGGACGGTAGATTTGTATTGTCCGAAAGTCTACGATCACCTCACGGGGGACAGAACGATAATATTTAAAACTTCTCGAGGCGACGGGTTCGCCCGTTGTTGTCGACGCCTTCAAGATGCTCTTTTGGGTATATAACAGTTCCTTGCAGCTTGTCTTGATGACCTACGCATTTGATACTTTGGGTCGGCTCAATTCACGGTTTAACTTTCATCCGGCAGCCTCCTCGAAGATGGACTAAAACTAGGCCTAGGCCTGTTCTAAGGCAGACTTTTAATGACTAGATATTAAGTGTGCACTGTCAACTTAAACTATATGTTAGTACTTATTTTTAAATCGACAAAAATGAAATTATAAATATTTACGCATATAAAAATATAGATACTCATTACATCTATAGATAAAATATATATGTATACGAAAATAATAATATATCAATTACATATTGATATGACGTTTACATACCTATAATAGTCATTTAAAATTATCATGGTAAAAACTAAATACTAAATTCCCTAAACCGTCCCTAAAAACCTTATAAGTAATTTTTCAAAATTTTTAATTGCTAGTAAATGCCACTTCCTTTTATAGTTTTCTATAATTTTTGGTTTTTAAAATCAATCCATTTGTGAGAATCAACAATTCAGTGTCGCCCACATTTCAGCCACCTCTAGAATTTGGAAAGTTGTCTATTGCGGATTCCGATAAGGTATTATAACCTTGCGACGAGACGCTCGTGAGATACGTTTTAGTTAATCGGATAGCCGATGTTGGCATACTGGCTGCTATTGTCTCGGCGCGCACAAAGAAATAGCTTTAGATTGAGGCTTATTGTTTACAAAACTTCGATTGGCTCCGATAATGATCGATATCCATGTACGGCCGACTGCGGAGCCACAGCTTTCGCGGCCTTTCTCTCATCGTAGATCGGCTTTAATGGGATACAAAACGTTGGAACATCATATATTAGGGAAGATTTCTTCAAAGATGCCAGAGATGCGTCATATCTTGTGACGTTGGTTGAACGGTCCGTATCTCAATATCTCCTATCTCCATTGGAACATCACCTTTTAAAGCCATATATTAGGGAAGATTTCTTCAAAGATGCCAGAGATGCGTCATATCTTGTGACGTTGGTTGAACAGTCCGTATCTCCTTAGCATACGAGCGCCTTCGAGACTCACGCGCGATTCATTTACTAGCGTCTGTAGCCACGTTGACACCGGTTCTCCTCGTTGTTACCGAAGTTAAGCAGCATTGGTGGGTGACAAAAAAATCGTTTGTTTCACTCCCGGCAAGTAACCAAGGACTGATTTCATCTGAATATTAATTTATTTAATAAAAACGATGAGCCCTATCTCGGTCGGCGGACGAACCCGGTTGGGTTACGTTCCATCTATTGACCCTTAGCCGAGAAACGAACCGTGCCGCCCGAGGCGGTAATATGTGATTAAAATGTATGGCGATAAAATGTATGTATGAAATTTAAATATTATTAGTGTAGCTTGTATATAAGATATTCCAACCAACAAGGCATCTGTGTACCAAATTTCAGGTCTTTATGTCCAATATTTCTAGATCAAAGTATGACTAGCGCGCCCTCTGTTGGACCGATTTCAACCACAATCCTATCAAGTTTTGCCATTACCATGAATGACGCCAGCATGCCAGATTTTAGCACAATCGGATAAAGCGTTTGAACGCTATCGTGGAGAAATTAATACACACACACAGACAGACACATATGGACGCACATACATACTTTAGTATGGAAATTGTCTTAATCGTCTGGGCGGGGGGGGGGGGGGGGGGCGGCAAAATGTCTTCATATCGAAAAAAAGCTAAGCGCGCTCAAAATACTTTACCTGCTCGTCGGTTCGTGGGCTATTAAAAGCAAAACACTTATTATCAATGTTATTATAGATGGTTAAATAAATTGCTATAGCTGGACAATGCTGTCAGCGCCACCTGCATGTCGCTGGCGTAGAAGGTTGCCAAAACGTTCTATAGCATCGATAAAGCTAATAACCTATACACTGAGAACAATATTGGAATAATTACATTTAAATTAACATTTTCTTATTACGCTTTTATAAAGATTAACGATGTCTCAATCGTAATTTTGTTCAATTACAACGTATTTTGTTGAAACTGTATTATTCGATTATATGTATCGATATTTTCCTTACGGCTTATACGGAAGTAACAGTATATTGTAGTTTCAACACGATTCACGTGTCCGACTATAACCATACGTATACTATTATATGATGTTATGTTAGAAGCGAGATCCAAAGTTCGAGACGAAATGAAATAACATTATGTTTTATCATTACACGGTAACTACCGCCACGCCAACACCGTTGCGTGTCATGGTAATTCATACGTAAGGACCACTGTCAGAGTTATATACGTAATCCTTGTTGAAACATGCTATTTCGGTGTATTACATCGTTCTATTTTTCTCCGTGTATATTCAATGCTTATGTTACTTTGATGTTGAAAATGTTATGTTTTGGTGCAATTGCCTTTTGCCGACGACGAATTCGGTGATATTTAGGGTAAGGTCATGCCCCTCCCCCTTCCCCCCTGTTATGTCAATGCCCTATGGTGGCTATTTCGGATATAATGTAGCTTCCATGTTTCCATTTGAATGATCCATATAATTTGCATCATTACATAACATTACAATACATTTTCGTCGTGTCCAATTGACGGCTAAAGACCGCTCTTCGACGTGTCAAAATAATTGAGTTATATAGTAAGTTTCGTTACTACTCTTTACTGAACATACATAGGTAGTCAAGAATTAACTACTAGATTGTCAAGCTATAAATATAAATAATCAAAATAGAAGCCTAATATTTAAGGTAGTTAGTAATTCGAAAAGATACGTAGTAAAATTATTCATCGTAATATTCAAATTGACAGTAAAATGTTAAATAATCAAATTAAATCTACGTTATGCATTTTAAACTAAAAGTACAGATATAAGACCATATAAAATAATCAGAAAATAAGGCTCTACTTTTTTAAGTAATTTAAATGGGTACAATATTTGAAAAATAATGGCCCTTAAATTCAGCCAGATTATAGAAAGGGTGGCCCAGCAGCATCTCCTTGATGTTTTTTTTTAAATTTTATGTCCTCCAGCTGTTTAAATTTTGTAGGGAGTAGATTATAGAATTTAATGCTAAGGTACAAGTAAGCTTTTCTGTACTTTTGCCAGTCGTATTCGGGGTAAGCATAAAAGGGAGCTACCGCGGGTATGATGCGAGTGAATGTCTGCATTATTTGCAGTTTTTGCGAGGTGCTGTCTAGCATACATTAAACACTGGTATATGAACGCCGAATACATAGTCATCCTCACACATGTGTGTATATTGTATGGGAAAGTCGTCCGATTTGTGTCTTACTATACTGCGTTTGAGGCAAGAGGCAGGGGAGAGGGGAGGTGCGCTTTGGTTCATTGGCACTAGATCGCGCCCGCGCGCGCGCAGCCGCACCGCGACAAAAACCAACATCCGCATCGCAGAACATAACGGAAACGGACGAAGATGGCCGACGCGACCATCGCCAGCCTGCCTGACTGCATACTACGCGATAAGTATGCGACTCATTACCGCCTACTGCTCTGGCCAGGCTTCAGACCCAGGGACCTAAGGAAGTCTTCCATTCAGTCCCGGATTTATGCTTGTCCTAAGTATGGACTACTTGAATTTGTGTCGCCCCTCCCTTCTACTTATTTTAATGATATTTATTCTCCACATTGTGAGGGACCACCCCTCACAAGACTCCAGGTTGTTCGGTGTGAGGTGGTGGTGTCAACTTACGAGTTATCTCCGTATTGAAAGGCGGCTTTGAATGAAATAGAAGGAATTTGTTGATCGAAGGTTTGAATATTGCCAGTTATAACGCTTGTCGAAGTAACGAGTGCCCGGATTACTTTATCGAGACGCGAGGGTTGCGCGACGGAGGTTATGTGGGAATAGTGGATGAGGATTGTGCGTGTGCTCCTAGTATCTTGTACTTGACACGGCTCGAGTCTATGGGATTACAGACTGATGCTTCGAGACTAAGGGAGAATGAGGAAAGGAAACCAAGGAGCCGGATCCGTTGAGCGACCTCGTAAGAGGGGTACCGGATATGCCGTCGCAACCTTGGGGGAAGGCGATCACTCGGGGAATGATAATTTGGTTGCTTTTTCGCCGGTTTAAATAGGCCGTGAAATGATGCAATCAAAAAATATTCCGAATAAAAGTATTGTTTCATCGTGCTGATTCATAGCTGCACGAGTCAAAATAATAGCTGAATTGTGTCTGTGGCTTTCACTGGAAATCGATGCATTTGTTGATCGCATGTAATGGACTTAAGGTCCGTTACAACATAAACCAACAGCGATACAGTTTTATTCACCAAAATTTGTCGTTCTATAATAAGATTCCAGGGCAAATGAAAAGCCTTGGAGAGGACTAATTTAAAAAGATAATTACTTATACACAATTTGGTAAGAAACCCAATTTATGGTATAAGGGAGTTTGAAAATTCTGAGTTTATTTTCCATGTTGATGATTAATGAAATGCGTTAAATTTTAAACATAAAGGTATTATGATATATGACATTCTAATTTTCATATAATTTATTATACGTCTATTCATTTAAAAAAAAACGAAGGCATATTGCTGGATTGACAATAAAATATATATATATTTTCATTATTCTACATAGAATTTGCATTTCTATTTTAATATATTATTTTCCCTGACTCTTAAATCACATAAGTATATTTTGATTATTGTATGTAGGTAATATTGAATATAATATTACAGCCATGACATTTTTAATCGATAGCTTTATTTGAAAGGTCACACATGTTTCTACAACGTTACTTAAACGTGAAAACCTTTAATTGGCTCTCTGTTATCCTACTCCTATTTTTGTTAAATTATAATTAGCTGTTGGTTTTCCTAAAAATAAATAAATAAATAAATAAACTATCACGATAGTTATGTTTTTAAAAATTAAATTTTTAGCATTTAATTTTGAGACGCATCCAAGAGTAGGAACGCCTATCTACTGGAGTAGTTGATTGTATTGTATTGTACTAACTAAGGGCTTTTTTTAGGCAATGAACAATTTTACATATTTAGGTGCCATTGACAAGTCAAATAAATGACTGAATTAGCCATGAAATAAAAGAGTAATGAAACAAGAATTACACTACTTACAGTATTTTTTATTCACGAAATCTTCTATGATATAGTCGTAGTTATCGCTGTGAGCTTTATTATATTTGCCTCTATATATAGTTTAGTTTTTCTTGGGGTAATGAAGATCTTTGATAATTCTTCACACCACATAAAAAAGAAAGTCTTCATTCTCCAGAACAATTTGTGACCGGAGTGCAAAGCGCGATACGGAGAGCTATGTATAGTATATTCAAGTTACGCTAAACGTTGTACAGAGACTGGCTTTTCACAAATGTTGAGAGATTGGGTAATGATTTTGATTCAGGTTGATAGGTCGCAAAAGGGTCTTACAGCATTTACTTAACCGAGATTTAAGCGACTGCCCCGCGACCGCGACTGCGAGAGCCCCGCGACTGCGATATCGCAGTCAAACTGAGGGTTAACCGCGAGTCGCGAGGCCTGAAGGGTTAATAGTTAGAAAACTCTATACACACACGTGACTTGCTTGAGTTCATAATCGCGCACGAACTTCACGGCTTCTACTATACCTATACTATACTATACTATAAGCGAGCGACCGCCATCTGAAATCTGCCGCCCCCTGAAGACTACCGCCCCTAGGCCGCGACGGCCTATTTAGAAATCCAGCACTGCCTCCATTTCGAAAGAGGCGGGGGGAGGGGGAAGGGGGGGTGTTACATGCGAAAGTGCCAAAATAAAAATTATAATTACAAAAGTTTAAACTATACTCGGGAGCAATGAATCCGCGTCACCAACATAAGACTTAATATCTCGGAAACATTTTTCGGGTGTAAGTGGCATGAATTACCACATTACTAATGAAATCGAAGACTATCGCGGTTGTTTGACATTGTAAATAGGATAGAAAGCGAATTTACCGCGAGATGACGGCTCAAAAGCTGAGCTTTCAGTCCGGCTTATCCTGTTTTACCTCAATAGAGATGACGGCTACAAACTCTCTTCTACGTGGAACCCTCTTCTTAAAATGTTCCCGCCGCCGAACGCCGAACGCAAAGACGTAAAACAGGATACAGTGAGTGTTGTGTGCAAGACGGATTTTAAAAATTCCCGCGCTCTGAGCCCGGCCCCCCACCACCGTTATAACCTACGCAGTGGCGGCAGCGGTTTGCGGCCTACCCGCAAAACAACGGACTGACAGCTCTTCAGTCTACCCTAGACAACGGCGGCTGCAACGTCACCGAAACGTCGGGTCCTACAAATTTCACGCGGTAAATTCGCTTTCTATCCTATTTATAATTACTAATGAATATTGAATCTTGTTTTTTTTTGTGTCAGAACAGAAACCAAAGCAAAAACAAATATAGTGAATTCGTAGTTTAATTTTCATAAAATCATTTATTTCCTTATTAGCCTATTTTTTCTTAGAAGTTTCTTTAATTTTATTTGAGTAGTATTAAATAATTTTTCTTTACTAACTTTGTCACGGGAATACTCCCAGAATAAATGTCAAACAATAGCAACTAGAGTTGTCAACTACAGCGGGCGAGCCCTATTTCCATGAAATGAGCGCAGAAGACTTGGACAAAAACAGTCCACCGTCAAGCTCCGCCACATGCCCGTAAGAGGCCAACGCCTTAACCGCGAGATAGCCAGGAGTATTACCCAGCGGGCTTACACTCACGCCCTTACTTCCAATTGCGACCAGATTACTCCAGTCTCTCGATTGGTTCCGAGTTCGAGGTCGCTTGCGCGGTCCTCTCCCTTACGAAGCGGTGAAACGGTGTGTACCGAATCTATCGCGGACCACGGCATCCTTTGCCCGGCTGTTCACCAAGGATCGGGTAGCCGATGGTCGTTTCAAGAGCAGTCGCCGTAAGGTCCGCGACCACCCCCGCTCTATAGGAAACAGTACTGCTTCCAGACTCCCCCGACTGTTAGTCAGAGTGCACAGTCGATTGGCTTACGCCGCACGGTGCGCAGACCGTCCAGGAGCGCCAGAAGGTTGATTCCTAGGGGAAACTAGCCCTAAGGCCAGAGTCCTACCCAGGCTCACACTTTATGCGTGGAGGCCGCCGGATGGGTGTTGACCCGTGAGTGTGACCCTGAACAGAATGGGTCTTCGTGGCCAACTCAGCAAGGGCCTGTTAGCTCCCGTCAAACAACCGCAATATTTTTCTATTACAACTTTACTATTACACTTTGTCTATCTAGACATTTTGATTACGATTTGCAGTTTCTTTCAACGACAATTAGCCGGACTAGCTCATACGCCGATCGTGATTTGTTACTCGAGCATTTTGCACTGCCTTGTATTTAAGAACTGTTACTTTTGATTGATGCATGCTACGTATTATGGCATTAATGCCTGGGGCTGCTTTATCGATTTCAATTAACTAAATGTTATTAAAATGAATTCCGGGTAGTGATAAATAGCTCGACTCTTTTGATTTATTTTTTATATTGAAAATATTAGTGGTATCTTTTCCTTTCGTGTTCTTTGGCATTTTCTTTTTATTCTTGTTTATGCTCCTCTATAAATCAGTGCCGTATTACCTCATGTAGAGGCCCTTAGGCCATCAAAATCTCGCGGCCCAAAACATCGATAATTTATAACAATTATACTATTTATTAATATTATACAATTTTACGATCAAAAAGTCATCGTAGATTTTCTACTTAGAACTTCAGTTCGTTTTATTTTTCTATTAGAAACAATTCAAAAAATTATGATTGTAATGATTACTCGTTCGGGGGCCCGGGGGCCCCCTAAATGGCGTGGGCCCATAAGCCAGGGCCTACTTGGTCTTATGGCTAATCCGGCACTGCTATAAATCCAAAGTGGTGGACCGATGTGGTGGTGAACGGTTTCGTGTAGCTTGGGCCACAAGATCCATTTTGTTGTCGGATCGGCTCAACTCACGATTCAGCTCCTATTCAGACGCCTTCTCGAGTGGAAGGCTACCCCGGGTAAGACTTCCGTGTCTCAGGCCTCAGAGCTGGTGGACCGGTTTCTCCCGGCGTGATTGCATCCCGGCGCCACTGGACGGTTTGCGCACCGGTCGGCGAAGCCACTCGGCGGTGCATTCTGACTAATTTCTGAAGGGGTCTAGAGACTATGGAAATATACTGTTTCCTAAGCAGCGGGGGTGGATGTTGACCTGTTGTCATACCACTCTTGAAATGACCTTGGGCCACTCGACCCCATGTGGCACTACGGGCAAAGAACGCCCAGGTCCGCGATAAATTCAAACTGAATTACCGCTGTAATACAACAGGTAGAGGTCGCGTAAGCGACTTCGAACTCGTAACTAGTCGAGGGAACGGAGTAATCTGGTCGCAACTGGAAGTAAGGGCGTGAGTGTATGCCCGCTGGGTAACATTCCTGGATATGTCGCGAATAAGGCGTTAGCCTCTTACGGGCATGTGGCGGAGCTTGACGGTGGATTGTTTTGTCCTAAGTCTTCTGCGCTCACTTCACGGGAGATAGAATGATTATTTCGTTAAAACCTCATGAGGTGACGGGTTCGCCCGTTGTAGTTTACAACTCTACTATTGGTGGACCGAAATCATCTCACTGCTTTCGATGATCGGTTTCGATTGTTTGGTATCCTGTCGATGTCTGTTGGGTATCCTGAATGGTAACCGGTATTGACATCATCCTGAGACAACTTCGGGCTGGAGATTTCAAGAAGAGTGTAAACAATATCTGCACTTGTGGCAAGCCTGGATATTGGTGTTACAATCGAGCTAATTTCAGCAGGGGTCTAGAGAGCATTCCCCTTCCTAGGGGATTGCCCCCATTCATTGCACCTCGTGGTGTTGACCTTTAAACTGGTCACAGGTCACTCAATGCTATGATACTCTAGGAAAAAGGCACCGTGACTCGGTAGTTGTACCCATGAGGTACGAGTCTCCGCAAGCATACTCGGCTTCGACATGTCGCGGTGGACGAAGTAATACACCCAACATAAGCAGGGAGTGGAAGAGCGCCATAGACTTCAACCACCGACGCTTGAAGTGACGAATTGCCGATGCCACCAGATTGGGTTCGAACTATTCTGGATTCATGGTTTTGCTACACTTCCGACACCGAGCACTCTGTATACCGAGCACACCAACAAAAAAGTAGTGTAATGTGTTCAAGGTTCATCTATGTATGCTTTCCTTTTTTTAATTCTACTATAACATCTAAACGCTCGAGCCGAAATGAAGAATGTGGTATTGTAAGAACCGTTATGTCATCATGAGTGTCAAGGGTACATTAACTGTCCAAATATAAAGTTAGTATTTGCCTAAATGTCCAAATGTTAATAAATTAACATAAATAGATCGTGTTTAGTGTCAAATGAAAGGTCTGATTGAGTACATTCCGAAAATACATACATAACCACAAATATTTGGTTATGTATGTATTTTGGGATAAATACATAAACCACAAATATTTGATTAAAAAATCGTAAAAACAATAAATATAAATACAGTAGTTCACTTTTCGTAACGGCAATCGTGATTTTTATTGCTTTTAATATATTTACTTGTTTCAGTTATATCTTGCATAAAACTTATTTATGTCTTGCATAAAACTTTATGTTGTTTTAGGCCATTTCAATGTTTTAATAACGAAAGATTTTTTTACTGTGGTTTTTGATTATTACTATTTTTTTTTTAAATTAGTTTTATTATAATTAATAAAAGTCATTTATTTTTTATAATAAATAATAAATAGGCAAGCAAGCGCAATAATGATAGCAATTCATTTAATTGTACACATTTCATATTTTATATTAAGCCTACTTTAGTACAGGGGAGGCCTAGTTAGGATGGCTTTGCATTTTAAATAATAAATGCAATAACTATATAGATTTAATAAAGAATTTTAAATTTGAATTTGAATTTACCAAATATGATAAAATTGACAATCTTTTATCACGACAGAGAATTATGAGAATATAATTGTAATACCTTATCACAATAATGTTACGGCATAATTCTGGCAATAAATATATTTCTATTTCTATTGTTTTTTCGATATTATAGCAGTTTCTGCTTTCTCATCAAATTTCATTTGGTTGACCTTTGATACGCTTGTAAAATATGTTTACAGTATGGTTTACCCGTTACCGACCCGTTGGCGTTGTCGTTGTAAAAAAGTTCAATTTGGTCAGTAAGCCATTAAGCGACGCAAATATATCATGACCCAAACACGATTACGGTTGTACTCTTCCTTTATTATTATCGCGCTCACTCTAACGGTTATCCAACGCTTGTAATCCGACGAGACGTTTTTACTACAATATTTTGACGAACGCTTGACTATATAACTGTAGAATTACGGCCGCTGTACCTGGGGCCATCTAGCTATCAAAGATTCGATCGTCGCGATGCGAGTCTATATAATAATGAGTCTTGAAGTATGCCAGCCTTCGGGGCTCGAATCGTCTCTTTTGATATCTATTGTACCGTTATTTGATCTGTATTTCGTATTTTCTTTCTTCTTGTCGTCTTGGACATTTTACCATTATATCAATAAATTGGCATCCATGCTTGCTTTCTATAAATTGGACGAGTTCTACAGCTGTGCTGAATCGTTTGTAATCTAGATATTATTTTTATATTAGATTTAAACAGTTTAGGGCATAAAATGCTATTTTACCATATTTACGATTATTTTATACGATTACATTACATTACATTTTCGTCATGTCCAATTGACGTCTAAAGACTGCTCTTGGGCGTGTCAAAATAATTGGGTTAGGTAGTAAGTTTCGTTACTACTCTTTAATGAACATACATAGGTAGTCAAGAATTAACTACTAGATTGTCAAACTATAAATATAAATAATCAAAATAGAAGCCTAATATTTGAAGTAGTTGGTAATTCGACAAGATACGTAGTAAAATTATTCATCGTAATATTCAAATTGTCAGTGAAATGTTAAATAATCAAATTAAATCTACGTTATGCATTTTAAACTAAAAATACAGATATAAGACCATATAAAATAATCAGTCAATAAGGCTCTACTTTTTTAAGTAATTTAAATGGGCAAAATATTTGAAAAATCATGGCCCTTAAATTCGGCCAGATTATAGAAAGGGTGGCCTATCAGCATCTCCTTGATGTTTTTTTTGAATTTTATGTCCTCCAGCTGTTTAAATTTTGTAGGGAGTAAATGAAAGAATTTAATGCTAATGTACAAGTAGCTTTTCTGTACTTTTGCCAGTCGTATTCGGGGTACGCATAAAAGGGAGCTACCGCGGGTATGATGCGAGTGAATGTCTGCATTAATTGGTGTTTCTGCTAGGTGCTGTCTAGCATACATTAAACACTGGTACATTCAGGCTGACTAACGATTCAGGCTGTTTAGCTGTTAAGTTGAATTTTGAAACGGTAATATTTTCAAATTATGCTGGAATTTAATTAGTGGATCATTACAAAAATTTTGCTTAAATTTTTTTTGTTTATTTATTTATTTAACAAATCAACATTACGGTATACGGCAATTCGTTAAGATGTAATGTACACAAATATAAAAAGGCATTAAATATGCAATAAGAAGCATTACAATAGTAACAGAATATAGAAAAATAAATAAAAACAATCGACCTTATTGTAGCATAAACTGGTAGCCTTGAAGAGATGTGGGCTCGCTGCAGGTCTGACGCTGCCGAGCATAGCGCATTTATGTGTCGCAAGGCACGCGTAAGAAGACTCCATCGACTTAGGTTGGCGAAACGGCTCCTCAAATAGAGTATGTGACCGAGCTCGATTATAGTTATCCGCAACAAAGAGACAAAGTTTCGCTAGCATGATAGTATTATCAATTTTGCCCCGGACCAGCTTAAAACGTATGGCATGATGACCATTTCTCTAGCAATTCAAGGGAATTATAGTCCACCATGCCCTAGTAAAAATTAGTTGTTTTGGTATGTTTTGTCTTTTGAAAAATGCGATTATTTTTGTTTTTTTGATATTTCTTTTAATTTGACATTATTGCCACTATTTTTTTTCTACTTTGTTTTTCCTTTTTGACATTTATTACATTTATATAATATGTAATTTATATAATATGTTTTTTTTATGATTTCACCAGATTATGCATCTACCTATATTATTGTTGTCGATACCTAGTCTTTTTTGAAAAATGAAAATGATTATGATTACCACCCCGCCATACCTATGAGAATTATCGGGAGAGAAAGATCGAAGTAAATTTTTTGGTGGAAATAAGGTAATAATGTCATTTTGTGTCATATTTCCAAACGATCGACGCATGAATCGATTTTCGAAACAAAGATCATAGTCCCACCTTAAATGTAGGGAGGAGAAAACGTATGACGGGAAGAATGATCGAAGTCCACGCAGCGACGGTGGGTATTGATCATTCTTCTCCGTCAGGTTCATAGGTCCTGTTTCGATGCCAATCCGGTGGCTAAGGAGAAATTATGATGGGAAGTACTGTATTTGCTTATGTTCTGAGGTACAATTTAAATTATTAGTCCTATTATTAAATTATTCTTATAGTTTTCGTTTTTTTCTGATGTATAATTTAAGTTTGTTTGTTTGTTTATACTCTTTATTGTGAAACTTCACAATGGGCAGGTATATTATCATACGACAATCTCTTCCAGCCAACCCTACTACGAACTGTTTATATGTATGCGTGTAACATGTGTATGAGTGTGTGTCTTGTTATTGCATTCGATCGACATCATTGAAATGCAATTCCGTTAATTTTATCCCAACGGAAAATGGTGACCCAGTCGGGAATCGAACCCGGAAACTTACTTTTTTTTAAAACCTACATATATTTGGTTTACAGAGAAAATATATTTTTTCTCACTAAAATCCTCTCATGGTTCTCACGGTTGTGTGGGTGGCACAAGACTTTCTAACGGCAAGCAAACAATTTTTTTGGAATGATTTGATTTGTTAGAATCGTTATGTCATCCCGAGTGTCATAGGGCACCTTACTATCCAAATAGTACAATAGTTGGAATGCAAAAAGAAAATAGTTGTCGAAATGTTCAAATCTCGAATGTTAATAAATTAACATAAATATATGGCGTTTAATGTCAAATGAAAGGTCTGATTGAGTTCATTCCGAAAATATATAAGTATCTATAAGGATAAATACATAAACCATAAATATTTCATTCTCCTTCTTCTCGAAGAGCCTCTCCATTACTGGATGTTGGCCGTTAGTTCTGAATACTTTTGTCGGTCTTGCGCCATCCGGAAAAGCTGTTCCGTACTGGTGATGCCGGTTCAGTTTAATAGTAAGTAAAGTAATAAATATAATTAGATATAATTACAGTAGTTCACTTTTAATAACGGCAGTCGTCTTTTTATTCCTTTTAATGTATTTACTTGTTAAATAAATAATTCCCGCCATTTATATGACCGTATGTAGATCGATCTTGCGATAAGATTTTTACAAAATACTTCGGTTAGTATATATTTTCCAGCTGAAATGTGTATCTATTATAGGGTATTTAGTACCTTAGATTATTCGCAATATCAAACATTCATGCAATATCTATCCAGGGTTAATATTGTGATATTTTTCCATCTTTACAGATCTGTCTCAAATCGTTGCAGACATTACATCGAGAAGGATCGACAGTTTAACGACCAATTACAAGCACGGGTGAGTACTTACTATTGCTAATAAGATTGTAATGGTCATGGTTTTTTGTTGCATAATTTATTAATTAATTAACCGTTTATGTGGAACAATCAGGTCGGGTGCATAATTGACACGACTTGCTGGTTAATAGATAATCACATAAAAACTACTGTGTGTATATGTTATATATACTTATACGTTATATATATATATATATATATATATATATATATATATATATATATATATATATATATATATATATATATATATATATATATATATATATATATATATATATATATATATATATATATATATATATATATATATATATATATATATATATATATATATATATATATATATATATATATATATATATATATATATGTATATGTATATGTATATGTATATATATATATATATATATATATATATATATATATATATATATATATATATATATATATATATATATATATATATATATATATATATATATATATATATATATATATATATATATATATATATATATATATATATATATATATATATATATATATATATATATATATATATATATATATATATATATATATATATATATATATATATATATATATATATATATATATATATATATATATATATATATATATATATATATATATATATATATATATATATATATATATACTTAATGAACCCTAAATTCCTAGTTATCATACGTCTCATCCCAGCCTCTCATATACTTCGCTCCTTGCGAATTATTCCAAATTCTAATTAAATTTAAAAAATAGCATTTTTGTTACTTGATAAATTTTTGTTATGAAATAAGTTTTTAATTTTTTTTTTAATTTTTATCTCATGGCACCTTAGTTTTTTACCCTTCCACGAAGGTTGGCTGTAAAAGATTGTATTTTAGGCAATAAGTCCGCCTTTGGTATGTTTTTGTTTCTTAAAATGTGCAATGAAGAATCTCTATCTATCTATCTATCTATCTATAATGTTGAAATATAATAAATGTTTATTATATTTTAATGACAGCTGCCGGAACAGATGAATGTACGATATTAGATACTTTTAGGGTACAAATGAACCCTATATTAGTAGTGACGGCGGAAGGAAACTTTCTAGTGGAGGGGGGGGGGGGGGGGAGGTAATGGGACCTGTTACAATCATCGATATATGTATCGATGGTTGCATCTTGCGGTGTCGACTACAACGGGCGAGCCCGTCACCACAGGACGTTTTAACGATTAGTCGTTCGTCCAGCTACGTCACAACCCGTGAGAGTCCAACGCCTTACCGCGAGTGAGCCAGGAATAAACCCGGCGGGCTCGAGATACTCGCGCCCTCACTTCCAATTGTGACCAGATTTCTCCGGTCTCTCGATTGGTTCCGAGTTCGAGGTCGCTTGCGCGGTCCTCTCCCTTACGAAGCGGTGAAACGGTGTGCACCGAATCTATCGCGGACCAAGGCGTCCTATCGATGGTTGCAGTTAGGCCACTAAGACCATGTGTGTAGGATCGACCAAACTCACGGGTCAACACCCATCCGGCAGCCTCCATGCAGAGATGCGAGCCCGGGTAGGACTCGCATTTCTGCGTTTCCCCTTGAAGTCAACCTCCGGGCGCTCCTGGACGGCTTACGCACTGTGCAGCGTCAGCCAATCGATGTTGCATTCTGATGGACATCCGGGGGAGTCTGGAAACAGTACTGTCTCCTATAGAGCGTGGTAGTTGTTCACCTTGCGGCGACTGCTCTTAAAACGACCAATCGGCTCAAGGATTCAGGGTGAAAGCCGGATAAAGGACGCCGTGGTCCGCAATAGATTCCGCAAGCTCGGAAAGGGAGAGGACAGCGCAAGCGACCTCGAACCCGTAACTACTTTTGAGACTTTTGTGTATATAAGTCGTCATAGCGTGGATCGCTCGTGAAGGTCACGCGCTGACGACCAATCAAAGCGAGCTTTTTGGCATAAGTAAATCAACATTACAGTTTAAACCATGTCGTTGATATGCAATATAAACATAAATATAAAAAATAGAATTGTTGTAAGTACATACACAACATGTTTAATAAGCGTTAAATACAAATACAGGCATAAAGAGTAGAAAAACAAATTTACAGAGAACATAAAGATTAAAAACAATTTATCTTATTCTGACATAAACAAGTAGCGCAATGCCCACAACTTCAAGAAATATCGCTGTCGAACATATCGCATGTATGTGCCGCAAAGCTCGCGTAAGCATACTCCTATACTTATTTTTTTACGGCTCTTTTGTGAAATATTTGTTGTTTTTATATTTATCCCTATAGATATGTGAATATTTCGGTAATGTACTCAATCAGATCTTCCATTTCAGACTAAATACGATATATTTATGATAATTTGTTGACATTTGGATATGTGGGCATTTAAACAACTACTTACTTAATATTTGGACAGTTAAGGTACACCCTATGACACTCGAAACGATATAATGATTCTATCAATTTATTTATTTATTTATTTATTTATATTATTACACAAGTTCGTTTGTACAGTTTACCATATCATGTTGTATATATACATATATATGAGACGTTTGCAAAAAACTGATTCTTGAGGAGATAGAGTAATGAATAAAAGTCGCCTAACTAGGCCAGGGCCTATTCTAAGGCAGACTTTATAAAATACCACACACTTTTAAATCGGATCAAGCGTTTAGAAGTTAAAGTGGAATAAAGAAACGGAAAACATACATAGATGAACCATGAACACATTACACTCCTTTTTTATTGGGTAGTCGCGTAATAAAATGAAGGCTGTCACTACCATAGTTTTTGAGATATTACCGTTACTACGTTTTGCTTTCTGCTCATACGTTTTTTTTTGTAAATGATCGCGAAAGCTTGGTTCCCGTTCGAATGAAATCATTAAATAATTGTTCGTGGAAACGAATTCATGCTACGCCCAGATCTGATGAGATGATGCAATGATTGGTTTACGAAAGACGTCGTAGAACTAGCAAGCGCTCCGTTTTGATCTCGCTATAGGAATGTATTCTCAACTATCAGCCCTCAATTGGCGAGAGTTGGTGCGAGTAATTTATTTATGACATTAAATGAAAATTTTGAATTGCATACAATTATTACAATAAGTAAGTCTATTGACATAAAGTGCAAAATCTTACAGCAGTAAAGTTAATCAGTAGTAGTATAATGCACTAGAGGCAATAAAAAAATGTAGAAAAAAATTATTCTGTAGAAACTAAGTTGAAATTCATTTACAACTTTTTTTTAGTTTAGAGTTAACCGCCCTCATTATACGAACGTACGTGATACATCTGATATATAATCATATAGATTTTTTTAATAAAAATATATACAAATTTATATAAAACCCCGTATATAAAACGCTTTATATTTGGTCTCGTATATTACAAAGATTGAAATTCAGAAAGGTAATTAATTAATCACCAGATTAAACAAGGATTAAGCTACTTTTTGAATAATAACAATATCAAAATACTGAAAGTCGAGCTAAAAATGTTTTTTCTCGGTAACAAAAGCCTAAATCGAAAAATTGTATACAACTTTCATCATATTATTTTTTGTTATGTAAGTAAAATAATGTCATGTAAAATAAAAGCTCTTAGTAATAAAAAAAAATCGGCTGTATCACCCTAAAACTTTCCCAGCCAGTAGTAAAGGACTGATTTCATCTGAATAATTTGTTTCATATATAAACTCCATGAGAACCCTCTCGTTCGTCGGACGAACTTGGTTGGGTTTCGTTTCTTAACTAAGGGCGGGGTCGGGCAAAGCGCTAACAGATGGCGTCAATGTTTGATTAAAATATATGGCAGAATTTAAATATTATTAGTGTAACTTGTGTATCCGATTTCCTAACCAAAATTTTTGAATGGTATTTGGGCCCAACACGCCGTTTCTGTACTAAATTTCAAGTCTTTAAGTCCAATATTTCGAGATTGAATTATGACTAGCGCGCCTATTTCAACTACAATCTTTACCAACCACAGCTAAGAAAATTATAAGTATATATCATACTATAAAGCATCCTGAAAGATGTTACAGCAAAAAATAACATTTAATTTTATCAATAAACGACGTAATCCACAATGCTGCCTATTGAATACTGCCGGTTAAGTTTACAAGTATTTTCAACTTTACGTGCGTGCAAATCAATGCATTTTAGTGGCTTTCAAAACAGTCGGGAACTGAGGCAACTTTCGACTTAGTTACTAGCAGAGTTTACGATCTTGCTAATAGCTTTTCAATAATATCATTAAAGTGCACCGTTATTGATATAAAGTGTAACGTTATTGGATTTGATTCGATGGAAATTATTTATTAATCAAAGAATGCTGTTGAAACTTTGAAACCCCAGTTAGAGATCGGCGAACTGGATAACTAGAGGTGTCAACTACAACGGGCGAACCCTCAGAGAGTTTTAACGATATTAGATCGTTCCATCTCCAGTGAGGTGAGCGTAGAAGACTTGGGACGAAAACAATCCACTGTCTTGTTACGTGGAGCTAACGGGCCCATGATGAGTTGGCCACGATGACTAATGTGTTCAGGGTCGGTCACACTCACGGGTCAACACCCATCCGACGGCCTCCACGCACGGGGTGCGAACCTGGGTAGGACACTGGGTCAACCAGTCTCCCCTGGGAATCAAACCTCTGGCGCTCCTGGACGGTCTGCGCACCGTGCGGCACAAGCCAATCGATTGTGCTCTCCGACTGACAGTCGGGGGAGTCTGGGAACTGTACTGTTTCCTATAGAGCGGGGGTGGTTGCATACCTTACGGCGACTGCTTTTAAAATGACCATTGGCCATCCGACCCCGGTTCAGAGCCGGGCAAAGGACGCCTTGGTCAGCGATAGATTCGGTGTACACCGTTTCACCGCTTCGTAAGGGAGAGGACCGCGCAAGCGACCTCGAACTCGGAACCAATCGAGAGACCGGAGAAATCTGGTCACAATTGGAAGTAAGGGCGCGAGTATCTCAAGCCGCTGGGAAGCAATTCCTGGCTTTCTCGCGGTAAGGAGTTGGTCTCTTACGGGTTGTGGCGAAGTTAGACGTTGGATTTGTTATGTCCAAAGTCTTCTACGCTCACTGCAGGTCGATAGAACGACTAATCGTTAAAACGTCCTGTGGTGACGGGCTCGCCCGTTGTAGTTGACAACTCAATATGTCTTGTTACGTCACTCGCCGTAAGAAGCTAACGCCTCACCGCGAGATAACCAGGTCAATCAAACAGCGGGCCGACACTCGCATCCTTACTTCCAGTTCCAACCAGATTACTCAGGTATCCCGACTGGTTACAGGTTCGAAGTCGCTTGCGTGGTCCTCTCCCTTACGTAGCGGTGATACGGTGTCTACAGAATCTATCGCCGACCACGGCAATGTCATTTATAATGTCAAACAACCGCGATAGTCTTTGATTTCGTATGAATGAAATCTACTTAAATTACAATCAATCCAAATCAACTACCGATTAAAGATATAAAATCGTTCATTAAAAATATACAATGCAATAGTAATCAAACAAACGTAATCTAATAGAGTGGGAGGGAATAAAGAAATAAAAAAGTAATAGGTTCAGAAATATAAAACAATAATCAAGTGGTCAATTTATTAAAATAAAAGCGGGAAAATAAATAGTTAAATTTAAACAGTCAAATTAATAATAAAAATATATATAAAACAAAAATAATATTATATATTAAATTATGCATAGATAAATGACAGTCAGAGATAATATTAAATAAATATGTTAAAAAGAATAAAAAACACGACAGAAAGCGAACTATTGTATTTATAATTATTTTTAATACGTTTTTTTACGAAATATTTGTGGTTTTATATATTTACGGAGTGTACAAACACAATATTATACTTATGTTAATTTGTTGATATTTAGACATTTATGGAACTACTTACTTGATATTTGGACAGTTAAGATACTCTATGACACGGAATGACATAACGATTCTAACAATACCACACACTTCTAAATCGATTCAAGCGATTAGACGCTATTGCTGAATAAAGGAATGGAAAACCTAATAAAATGAACCCTGAACAAGTTACCCTCTTTTTTTGTTGAGCAGTCGTGTAAAAATTCAAAGATAATCATTGACAGAAATGTCATTTGAGAATCTGCCAATACTAATATATATACCATAGAATGTATTGACATAAGCTCTTGGCTCCATCATCCACGTCATTAATGTACCTAATTAAAAAAAATATAATTAATGGTTTAATAATAAATTAAAAATAATTATTACAAATAGTAATTTAATTACAGTTAGAACTTCTTCACGCCTATCACCATGTGTCTAAACACCTGATGGAAAGTCGTCTTGATCCTAATCTATACTAATATTATAAAGAGGTAAAGTTTGTGATGTTGTAGGAAGTAATATCTGGATCTACTTAACCGATTTTGAAAATTCTTTTACCAACAGAAAGCTACGTTATTTGTGAGTGTCATAGGCTATATATTAATCCGAAAAATGAAAAGACTTTTTCGTGGTAGTCGGATTTGCAAAGTAAGTCGGAGAATAAGCGGTAGAACGAAAACGTTTCTAACTAACGCTGCCTTAAAGATGAGAGATATATGATTAAGTTCTAGAGAAAAATTGTAGAGCTTGATAATGCCTACAAAAAAGTCAGCGATAGCATATGTCTAACTTATATATTTAAGTCACAAAAAGTAGTATTTTATATTTAAAAAATATTTTAAATCGTTAGGTCATGTTTATTGGCCATATTATCAACAATTATGAATTCTTATCAAAATAAGTAAATTTATCGTCTCAAGTGTTTAAAACAAAATACTTTTCCCTTTTATTGCATATAATTTCCCTTTTACTGCATAAATAGTTAAAGAGATAATACGCTCACAAATAAGACACTCGCAAGAATACACTCACAAATAACGGTATTATAGTCAAATTGGCATGCAAATACATGAGCAGTAAAAATATAACCCTTCTTTTGGCACTCAGGAAATAAATCATAGCACTCAGTACTAACCGAACCACACTCATAATTTCATCACAGCTAAAAAGTTTTACCGCCCAAACGAAGTGGGCACGGGTTAGCTAGTCGAATAATACTAATGTTACGTGTTTCATCAAATATGAGAAAATAGTGTATACAATATTGGAACGCTATTATTTGAGTTCGAAAAAATGCAATTTTTGTTTATAGGCTGAAATGTGAAAGCGATTCGGATTTTAGACCAGACCACAAGCAATTAGTGCAACAATGAGCCTTGCGCCTTTCTAAACCACTTAAATTTTATTTTAGGATAGCTCTTACAGTTCAAAATATAATTACCTAATGAGCATTAGGTAAATAGGTATGAACAAACCTTCCTATATAATATTACTAGCTGCGCCCAGCGGTTTCACCCGCGTGGTGATGGAAAATTGTGAAAATGATGATATAGAACCATATATCTTTATAAATTATAGCCTATGTGTTATTCTGATGTGTAAGCTATATTATTGTAAAGTTTCATCAAAATCCATTCAGTAGTTTTTGCGTGAAAGAGTAACAAACATCCATACATACATACAAACTTTCGCGTTTATAATATTAGTAGGATAAAGTAGGATAGTAGGATAGAATTTAAATTTCGAATGACAATTTAATTTAGATTTTTTTCCTACTTACTTGACAGTTATCGTTATATTTTAGATAATTCATGCTATATCTTTATAAATTATAGCCGATGTGTTATTCTGATGTGTAAGCTATATTATTGTGAAGTTTCATCAAAATCGATTCAGTAGTTTTTGCGTGAAAGAGTAACAAACATCCATACATACATACAAACTTTCGCGTTTATAATATTAGTAGGGTTACGTTGACTAATAAAATTCTGTTCATTGGGGACATTGATTTCGATTTTCTGACGAATTTCGACTCGCTTGACTTATGGTCGTTGCACTTAATGTAATTTTATTTATTTATTTATTTATTTAGTAACACATCTAGTAAACAATTAATGTCATATTTGTAAGTAAGATGTTAGCAACAAATTGATGCGACATTATTTTTAATGTTTGACACAGTCGCCTAACTAGGCCTAGGCCTGTTCTAAGGCAGACTTTTAAAGACTAGATATTAAGTGTGCACTGTCAACTTAAACTATAGTTAGTGCTTATTTTTAAATCGACAAATATGAAACTACATATATTTACGCATATACAAATATAGATACTCATATACATCTATAGTTAAAATATATAACCATATATGCATACATACACATACATATATTTATACGAAAATAATAATAAAACCAATATAAATAAAAATAAAAAACTAAAGTAATATACATATATAAATCAATTACATATTAATATAACGTTTACATACCTATAATAGTACGTTTACATACCTATATAAGTTACGAGTGATGTCTGAGAATTCAAATCATCTTCCTCAACGTTGCTCTAGGTCGATGCGTCGTGATATCTGCCTGCCTGATGTAGTCTTGATGTACTGCTTGATTCTAAACGCCCAAAGGTGATAGACCATACCATAATCGCCTCAAATCGCGAAAATCATTCTCGAACCGCTTACAACCGCTCCAAGGCAGTCAATCTTCGAGCCGCATGACTCGATGGGTGGCTTTACTTGGCGAGGACGTAAAGAAAGAGATAGCACCGGGATCTCATCTCCTCACACCACCTGGCGTAGTCTCAAACGACTGAGGGTAGTTGTGATAGGATGCCAAGTCAGTATCGTCCGCTGGAGCTATACAGAGAAACCAATATGCAACTATGGAACGCTGCAGGATGAAGACAATTTCCTATTCTGCCCACATTTGTCAACCCCTATCACATAACAGGACCTACAAGAGGTGAACGACAAGGCCATCCAGGCTGCGTACTTTTGGAACGATATGTCCTAACCTGACCCGGACCCGGCATAGTGGGTAGGTCGCCTGATCTTACATTGTAAGGTTCCGGGTTCGATTCCCGGCTGGGTCACCATTTTCCGTTAGGATCAAATTAACGGAATTGCATTTTCAAATCTGTCGATCGAATGCAATAACAAGACACACACTTACAAACATGTTACACGCACACATACATATAACACGTCATCGTAGGGTTGGTTGTAAGAGATTGCCATATGACAATAAACCCGCCAATTGTGACATTTTCATGATAAAGGGTATAAACAAACAAACAAACAAACACGTTAACAAACGAACGATCTTCATCGCTAAGTTGGTTAATTACAGTTTCAAAACCATGTGTCGATCCATTAATATTTTGGATTACTTCTGTTGGTACGCGTGGTGCGGTTGAATTCGTCAATTCCAAACGATCAAGATTAGGCAGTTCAGTGAAGTATTCAAACCATACGCAAATACGAATAGGTGTGAACATGTCATTATCGACGACCACTAATGACAATGGAGCCTAATCCCATAGACGACAGCTTAAATTTCGTCAAGTAAACATTAAAAATATAACGAAATACAAGATAATCTTTAATGATATATGTAATTGTATACGGCATTAGATTGCCCAATGCCACAGTACTTTTTGGCAAATCGTCGGCGCTGTCGACCTCTCAGGTAGCGCTGAAAGCATTGTCTGATGAAACTAATCAATTTATTTGGTCATTTTTATTAAACGGTTTTTTATAAAGGACTGATTGATCATAAAAATCTATTATTTAACCAATTAAAACAATGATAACATTAAATTAGTGCCATATATCACATTTTTATATAGGCTGATAACATCACATAAATAATACGGAGAGTTTAGGATGCCATCTATTACATTATTTGAACATTAACGCTCCTAATTATTATAAATTGAAATCTGTATAGCAAAATAAATTTGACTTCTTTAAATACTAAATATTATTGAAATACTAGAAGCTATGATTCATTCGTTTTTATATTATTTTTTTATCTTGAGATGGGATACCTTATAGGCATGTTTTCAACGCCATCGATTGGTCTACTCAACTTAAAAGAAGATTATTTAATGTGTGGACTATTTCATAGTTTAAAAAAAAACCAGCTGTCAAAAAGTAGTACGGCATTGAGAAATCTAATATTCTAAATTGGGCCTAAATAATCAATAATTACTAAAATTACTGCGTAGATATTTAGATTTTTAAAAATGTCTTCTTTGCAATACAAAGTTCTTACTAATGTATGTGTTCTATGTGAGGTTTATCAGAAACCAGTAACTACCTTGTGCATAGTGTCCTCACAATATTATTCGCGATTCTCGTACCTACAGCTGGTATCTCCATTTAATATCAGGTTTATAGTAGTTATGGCCAGGGGCCGGTTGCAACAGCGCGCATCTTCACTGCTCAGCCTGTCGGGAAATTAACTTCGAGTTTATGATCCCATCTTTGAGTCTTAATAGAGACTCGATGAGCTTACCGAACTCGAAGACCAACATTCAAGTTCATAAGTTAGTCGAGTAAGTCTTGTACAGAAAGTTGGTTACATTCTAAACGTATGTAAATATAGGAATAAAGATGATTGATGAGTAATAGGCATAAGAGATATCCAGAAAGGGTATATATATAGGTGGGGACTAACCACTAACCAGTTGGGAATATTTTATTGATTTTTTTTACAGTGTATCTAACTATTTTAGGTCATAATTTTTCCTTGATTGTAACAATTTATAGTACCTGCAACTAGACTATTAATAAATACCTTATATACCGCTTCATTAGCTTTTACCCGCGGCTTCGGTCGTAAAATGCTGACATTTTCAATCTCACATTCTCCAAATAAATTACGTGTAAAAGCTTGATTATCACGCGTAAATCACGTGTAAAAGCATCATATTTAAAACATAGATTTTTTCTTCATAAAATTACATTTAATATTGATTGATATCTTATAAAATTAGTGTCTCCTTGGAACAGGCGCTGCCTAGTTAGGACTGTCGCAGAATCATTGTGTTTAAATAATTTTTATATATTTTCTTGAATAAATAAATAAAATAAAAATTAGTTGAATTCTTTACAAAAATTTGCTAACGTTTTTGGTCACATGAATTGCCACGGGGTGGCATAGTGGTTAGGTAGCATGTTCTTACATTGTAAGGTTCCGGGTTTAAATTCCGGCTGGGTCACCGTTTTCAGTTGGGATGAAATGAACATCTGAAATGACAAACATCTCTATGGGTACAGGCACACATAGAGAATTTGTTGGCGAGAGAATGGTTGTCTATAATTCTTCTGTCTCAGAAGAGAAATGCTGACCTTGTCCTATAATTTTAATCTGATTCGAGGTGAAACTGATAACCTTAACTTACTAGCTAAGGTGGATCTTTTCTTGCCTAAAAATTATATTTGTGCTCGATCGCACTATTTGTTTGCGGAGACGTTCTCGCGCACTTACCTCACGAGGTTGTTTCGCTTTGCGGCGCTAAAATAACGATGGCAATAGATATCCATGTTTTTCCACCAACCCTCATCTGTTGAAATTACAGGCAATTCGTTATTTATTCTTAAATTATAGCTAATATTTTAGGCGACATTCAATGTTTAAAGTTACTAGTTGATATCATTATTAATTTTACTTTTCAATGAATTGGTTATCTGTAATGTTGATTAGTAATAAAAGAACAAACTAAAAAATAAACAAATAGACAACTATTATCTGCAACTACGGATGTATTTACAGTATTCAGTATTCAGTATCAATTTATTCATTCAGAATTTACAATAAATGCATGAATAATATTGATATAGATATAAAACTAATCAAGCAGAAATATTAATTTGACAGTAGCGTTGACTAAAATCGGCTTTACACGGAAAATAAAAAAAAACCGAACTGATTCTATGACATACGAATTCATATAAAATAAATAATAATTCAATAAGGCACTCTATACAAAAATAATGAAATGAAATGAAATGAAATGAAAATCTCTTTATTGCACAATAAAATAAGGTACAATGGCGGACTTATTGCTACACTACAGCAATATCTTCCAGTCAACCAACATGCTGGTGTGAAAAGAAGAGTAGGCAACAAATTATAACCTAAAATTAAATTTGAAATTATAGCATATAATATACATTGTGTGTGTATCTAAAGTAAAATGTAAATATATAAATAAATTTTTGAGTTTGATATATTATATGTATGTATATGTATATACATACATATTTTGATATATTAACAAATAAATAAATAAGTATAAATAAATAATAATCACACAATAGAAAGTATCAAAACAAAATTGAAGAAAAAACAACGTATGCAGATGGTCAGGTATGTTATGTTAAACATTGTACATTATTAAATTCATATTATTATCATTTTTGTCGTTGTTGTTTACAAATGTGGTTTTTTGTTTCTTATAAAATTAAACAATAAAACGAAAATTATGTAGCAGAAAGTTACATATTATTATTAATCACAGTTAAATGAATTGGCTTGCTCAAAAAAATTACAAAGCTTATAGAAAACATGTGTGGATTGCAGCTTTTGTTTAATAAACCTTTCAAACATCTTTGGTTCTATCTTTCTTGTGAAGAGTGGTGGCTGGTTAAAGAGCTTGAAGCTCAAATATCCATAGGACTTTTGTGTTTGCGTAAGGCGTACTTTAGGCAAGGCAACATCATCAGGTCTGCGTGTATTGTGGGAATTCATATTTCCATAAACCCCTCGGTCGTTTATATTAGATTTAGCATGTAGTAGACATTTTAAAACATATTCAGAGGTAAAATAAGTGTAAATCCAGTGTCATTTTGATATATTAAATTTTATTATTATTTTATAATAATTTAAAATATCGTATTCATATATTCCTTTATATAACTATATTTTTTGTAAGGTTAAAAACTATGTTATTTTTCTATTTCATCTTGGTTTTCAAACAAATTTACTGATTAAGTGATTAACTTAATTATATGAGTGATACTTAAGTATCAGACGAGTGACGGTTCCCTAAAAGCCGACTTAAGTATTGGTTCTAAAAACAACCGTTAGAGCAAAATAATCTGTGCTGTAAGCTTTAAAATCATTGCAATATTTGTGTGCTTGGTCATATCTCGTAAACCCTACTCTAAGAAAGTTCCGTTAGGAGTCGATGAGCCATGCTCACTAAAATTATACCAATCACGTTGAACACGTATGCTAATCTAGCAATGAATTTTCGTCTGTGAACACGATTCGCCGTTAGAGTGGTTTCTCACTAGCGTCTGAAACATTAGAAAAAAATAAATATTAAATAAATATAAAAAAAACATAAAAAACAAGCTTTTATAAAATTCTTTGAAAAGAAGAAAACTTTTATTTTAATATATAATTTTGCCTAAACAAGTAAACATTGCAAGCTATATGTGAAAGTCATGTGAATCTTAGAACGGGTTATCATAATTAAATGCGTATACAAAATTTTGACCGTGCTGTTGACCGTTAAGAAGTCCCCTCGTCTGGAGCCAACCTTGGGTACAGAAGCCATGTCATAGGGAAATTTAGAACGGGCTATAATAATTGAGGGCTATACAAAATTTCGTGTTTGTACTGTTGATCGTTGAGGAGTCCCCTCGTCGTGAGTCAACCCTGGGCGCAGCAGCGTCATGGTGAATCTATGAACGGCCTATCATAATTGAATGCGTGTACAATATTTCGCTTCTATGCTGTGACCGTGGAGGAGTAGCTTCGTTGGGAGCCAACCCTGGATGTAGAATTAGTCCATGCTTACCATAAAAATGCATTGTCATCGGAACTGAACCAACTTGTAAAATTTCAACTTTAAATGATAAGAGGAAGTAGTTCTAATTCAGCTTGCAAAATTTGACACAAACAAACTAATAAACAAACATTGTAAGTTGAATTAAAGCTTGTAAAAATGGTTGTCAAAACGATAAAAACAGTATTTTTTACATAATCATAATCAGTCTATTAACTAATATTGACTGGTAATAAATAATAATACATGTAAGTGTTTAAAGTCTCTGAGTTAAAAATCACTCAAATTTTACAAAAATTTACATAGCAAATATTTTTTCGCTCGTTTTCTAAACTCAACATAATCAATGATATCCTTCAAGTTTGTGGCAGCATGTTATACAAATTTACGCTTCTATATATCGTTGTGCGTTGGAACGGGCTGAAGTTGCAGCCTGCGATGAATGGATATAAAGTGACTTGTTTCTTGTATCGTGCGTTTGTATATGTATTATAGAATTCGCATATACACTCATGAACAAAAATGTCATATATCGTAGAAATACGTAGTTTTTTAATAAAGGTTTGCAGGATTTTCGTTGATTTAAGGTGACATGATACCTGGGAACGACCATAGCTGATTTTTTTAGTTTTATGAGTTTTTTGAAAAACATAAGCATTAATTAAAAAAAAAATCTAAGTGAATCCCTCGATAAGGAACCAATTTAAAATTTGGACCCAAAAAATTTGCTCATTGCCTTGGACATTAAGGCTTTAAACTGACTTCGAAAACTTTCAGGCGCGTTTAGTCCTAGAATGTAAGCGGTGAGTGTGTTTTATTATAATTTCATTATATTGACTGGTTAATTCTCTAGGGCAGCACTTAGCCACATTTTTTATTTAGTCCCTAAATTTATTACGATTAATTAAAACGTGAGCGCGCTCTGAGAGTTAGGCGAAATATGCTTTGCCATTAACACCCTTATACCACCACTGCGTAAAGATAGTTATTCTGTGCTAGCGCTGCGATAGAGCATTTAGTGTGCGCCTAGTAGCCGACGCGAGCGGACGTAGAATCTGCGCTTGACGCTTCGTCAACGCTGGATGTTTATTTGTCAAACCCTACAAAATTGACCCCGCCTATTTTTTCGCGTGAACGCCCAATTCGGATATTTTTCTGAGGTCTCATGTCGCCTTAAACTTCTAATGGCTCTCACTGCCCGTATTTGCAAAATTGGCCGACGGCATTGGCCCATAGAAATATGCCATAGCGCAGGCGAGACTCCACGAGCGAGTAATATGCGTTTATCAATTATTTTTCATCGATGATCTTCCTTAGTTTGCAAATCACGTAACAAGCTGAAAATAGCTTGGATTTCAGATGATATATTGGGCTACTGAACATAAGAAAGATGAATCAATGTTTGGAACTATGAATGCCATCTACACGTTGCGTTGCTAAGTAAAAGCCAAGCTGCTAAAACGTAGTATAGTATTAGGGAATCTAATAATCTATAAAATTAATGATATTGGCAAATATATTTTAATATAATTATTACATATATGGCAATTTGACTTTTATACAGCACATTGCCACGCCAGCATCATTTATTTATTTATCGTTTATTTATCAATGTCTATTATTTAATTATCAATATATATCATTTATATAATTTATTTATCAACAATTTAAATAAAACATAAATATTTCGATATATTATATTTATTTTATTAAATATACAAATATTTGAATAAATTGTATTTTTAATAAAATATAAATTATATTAAATAAAATTTATATAGAATATATTTTTTTTTATATAGTTTACATTTATTTTTACACAGCCACTAACCAAATACCTCACCTTGTCCTCTCATTTATCCTTACCTGGGCAACCTTAGCATAAGTTACTGACATATATTTGCATAAGTTTATTTTAAATTTAACTTTACTACTTCTTTGTGTATTGTACTGTGAAAATTAGGAATTATTTTATCAAATGGTTGACTGTAAGGTATCGCTAGAGCGATAAGTCCGCCATTTGTGCATAAATTGTATTTTTTTATAAAACCAGTGAATATTCAATAAGTTATGTTTTTATAGCACAATAAAGTTATTCTATTCTATTTTATTCTATTATCACTAAATATTGATAAATAAATTATCAGCCAGCATTGCCAAGAATGTTCGATAAAATCATTTTAAGGTCGGAAGTTTTTACGTATTTTAACCAAATAAAGGAATTACTTATTTTAACAGAATATGTACATAGTTACTGTAATACATAGATATTTTTTTTTGAAAAATATTTTTTAATAGAATTTGAAAATTGAGTAATTACCGTTATTACTGCTTTTATATTTATTGCTTAATGCAGAATAAAAACCTATTCAATATTATCTACTATTCATATTATCTAATATTATACAATATTATGTAATATTATATATCTATTCATAGTAATGAATAAGATAATAAGGCAGTAACAATCTTTAAATACCATACTTAAATTGCAGACAAAACAATAAAAATAAAAATAAACAAAAGTCACTTTAAAGTTTAAATAATCATAATCAGTCTACCAACTAGGGGGAAGTCCCCTAACGCCTGACGGCACCTAGCGTCCGACACTAATAGTATCTCGACAAGCGGCGGGGCGATGGATACAAAAACGGATGAAAAGGTTGCGGGGAAACGTACGCTTTTCCCTTTCCTACTTTTTTGTATCGATCGCGCCGCGACTTGTCGAGATTTTATTAGTGTCCGACGCTAGGTGCCGTTCGGCGTTAGGGAACTTCTCCCTAAAATTAAATAGTAACAAATTATACTAACTGGAGGTGTTCAAAGTATCACTAAAGATTTTAATTATGACGGCCATAGCATAATCGATAACGGCCGCCACTGATATATAGGATATAATACCACTTATTATTTATGGCATTGCCTAATTTAGTCCGATATGATCCAGTTCGCCGGAGAGTCAAGTGTACAAACGCCCTTATTCACGGTGTTTAAACTTGTAACATTCACGTTCAGCCGCAATTTAATACTATCACATCCGTAGATTGCTTCGACGATCATGTCGCTTTCATCTACCTATAACATATGGAGATACCTATATATACTATAATATACTACCCAGTTAGAGATTGATTCTAAGTGAGAGATATCGCTAAGAAAAGAGTATATTATAACCGTAACCATAGATCACTAATTTCCAACCATCATTGCTTTCGCGTCAATACCTATTTCCAGCGTTTGCGCAATTCCAGTGTTTTGTAAGTAGTAATCAAAGTATTACTAAAGATAAAATAGAAATTAATAATCAAAGTATAAGTATAAGTATAATTGCTTTCGCGTCAATACCTATTTCCAGCGTTTGCGCAATTCCAGTGTTTTGTAAGTAGTAATCAAAGTATTACTAAAGATAAAATAGAAATTAATAATCAAAGTATAACTATTTGAGTGTTAAAACTGAGCGATTCTTGTGAACGACAATAGTTGGCTAAATCAGTGACTATCTTTTGCTTGATACCTTGCAACACTTAGTGGTATCTCGTTTTTGATCACTCACACAGAATCGGTGATTGTAAAACGAATATTCGTTACAAATATATTTTACAATCGGAGACAAATAAATCTGTACAGTTTTCAGGGAGGATATTTATGTGAATTGTTTATATCCCATTATTTCAATAAGGACCCAGCGAGTCCCTATTAATTTAGATATATAATATAATATTTTCATGATAATTAGGAAATAAATATAAAAGATGTGTTGTTTCAACACGCAACTATTAAAGTCCCTACAACGTGTAAGAAATACAATTGAGTGCAATGAAAAGTATTTTGCATCCCCTATTCAGAGGTAACCTATTGCCGAAATATCCCTGTATAACCCGTCAACACTGTCAACCTGTCTATATAACCTTTCAACACTGCTATCGCTTCGAAATTTCTGCAAATCGTTGCTCCTGCACGTGATGGCGCATGCGCCTAAAATTGCGCTTGAAGGGATAGTTTTCGTCGACGATCAACATTTGAAGCCGTTAAAGTTTGGGTCATTTTTCTTTAACGATGTTGCGAATAAAAAACTTATAAACAAGACGAAAAAACGCGTATGATTTAAACACACGATTTAATAAAAATAATTATCTGTCAAATTTTATTCAGTTACCTTTATTCTGATTTGATTTTATTCGCTGAAATTTAAATTTTCCTTTTCTAATTTTAAGTATTTAGTTATTTTTAATATATTTTAGCATTTTTGTTCATATATGTATTTCTGAGAGTCGACATATGCGCCATTTAAATTGAAAGTCGGTCTTACTTCTTTTTGGACACAGTAGTATAATATATTATTTTCATGTTATTCAGGAAATAAAAATAAAATTGATGTTGTTTTTTTAAAAAAAATTATTTTATTATTATTAAGGAAACTTACAGCGATTACAGGAGAAATATCTGAATTCTATTTATAGACTACAATGCCAGTTAAAAGTTTCCACTTAAAGATCGTAAAAATATACAGTCGCCTAGGAATGGGATAGGAGAAAGTGGAGGGGAATTAAAGTTATAAATTTTATTTTATTTTATTATTTTATTATTAGGGAAATTTTATGGTTTATTTTAAACTTGAAGAAAGAAAAGAAAAAATATAATATAATTATTTCACTCGTCCTTGAATATTGCCTTTAAGAAGAAAAAAGATAATAATATGTAGATTTAAACAGAATAATCTATGAATTTTATTTTGTTATTATTGATATTATTTTATTCTGATTTGACTTCATTCGCTGAAATGTTAATTTTGCACTCCTAATTTTAAGTATTTAGTCATTTTAAATATAATTTTGCATTTTGGTTATTCTGTTCATAAATGCTTTAATGATTAATAATAGTATTGATTAATTACTGATTTTAAATAAAATACCAGTAAATTCATTGACGAAAGGTTATATGTCATTTTTAAAAGCTCTTATTTATCTTTTATTATCTTATTTATCGTTATTTTGTTTTGGTCAAATATTGCAAGCTGAATTAGAACTACTTCAGTACCGATGACAATGCATTTTAGGATGAGCGTGACCTGATTCTACATATTGAGATGTCAACCACAACGGGCGAACCCGTCACCGCAGGACGTTTTAACGATTCATCGTTCTATCGACCGTGCAGTGAGCGTAAAAGACTTTGGACATAACAAATCCGACGTCTAGCTACGCCACAACCCGTTAGAAGCCAACGCCTTACCGCGAGTAGCCAGGTATGTTACCTGGCGGGCGGCACTCGCGCCCTAACTACCAATTGTCACCAGATTTCTCCGGTCTCTCGATTGGTTCCGAGTTCGAGGTCGCTTGCGCGGTCCTCTCCCTTACGAAGCGGTGAAACGGAGTATACCGAATCTATCGCGGACCAAGGCGTCCTTTGCCCGGCTGTTCACCCAGGGTCGGATGGCCAGAGATCATTTCAAGAGCAGTCGCCGTAAGGTAGGCAACCACCCCCGCTCTATAGGAAACAATACAGTTCCCGGACTCCCCCGACTGTTAGTCGGAGAGCACAATCGATTGGCTTGCGCCGCTCGGTGCGCAGACCGTCCAGGAGCGCCAGAGGTTTGATTCCCAGGGGAGACTGGTTGACCCAGTGTCCTACCCAGGTTCGCACCCCGTGCGTGAAGGCCGTCGGATGGGTGTTGACCCGTGAGTGTGACCGACCCTGAACACATGGGTCATCGTGGCCACCTCATCATGGGCCCGTTAGCTCCCCACCCAGGATTGGCTTCCGACGAGTTTACTCTTCCACGGTTAACAGCACAGACACACAATTTTGTATACGCATTTAATTATGATAGCCCGTTCTAGATTTTACCATGACAGGGCTGCTGCATCCAGGGTTGGATTCAAACGTGGGTACTCTTTAGCGGTCATCAGCACAAACACGAAATTCCGTAGAGCTTTCAATAGAGCTTTTAACAGCCCGTTCTAAGTTCCACTATGGTTGCTGCAACCAGGGTTGGTTTCGAGAGTATTTTAATAAAAGCTTATTAAAAAAAAGTGTTCTTACGATTAACATTATTTAAATAGTAGAGCGTCGATTATCCGAACTAATTGGGGGACAAGGGTGTTCGGAAAACCGATTTATTTGGATAATCGAACTATATAAAAAACTGTCCTAATAAAATCATATATGGACATGATAATATGTATTATCTATGTAATCTGTTTTAACTTTTTAAGCTATTGCATAGCTTTTATCTCGGGCCTAGGCCAGCGCGGCGACCGAATGAAGAAATTTCTTAACGAATATTAATGATTTTCAACTGATAATTACGTCTAAACGAGTACTGCTTACGATTCGAAAAAAATATATGTTAAACAAGAACATTTTCCTAATATTCTTGGCTTTGAATATTTTAGATTTTGTTTATATTACATAGTGTAATTAATTTGTGAAATTAGGTCTAACCGAACACAAAAACGACTACTACGCAAATACTATCTGGCGCATTATTATGAAACCTGCACCATTTTAAAGATAATTTAATTATCTATCTTTTTATCTATGATTTTTTTCGAATAGTCAAAGAATAATATCCGTTTTTTTTTGCTTTATCGAATAAAATTCGTGCGCGGCGATCTGTCGGAAGACGTTTAAATTATTCCGAATCATTTGCTTCCGCAGCCGCAAATGATTCGGAATAATTTCAACGTTTTCCGATAGAGCGCAGTTATCTGATATCAGAAAAAAGTAAATAAATAAAATAAATAAATAATTATAATTGCATAAGATGTTAAAAAATGCTATGCAATAGCTTTACCGCGGCAGTCCCCGAGTGCCACGCGTATTTTTTTATTTATTACAATAGTGAGTAGTAATCTAGTGAACAAAATAGATATGTGTGTATGTAATACATATATATATATATACATGAAGAGGAACGAATTAACGTTTAAAAAAGTCTTTAATTTTAGTCTGTCGAAGCAAGCCTACCCGCTTATGAGCAGCTAATTCACGCACTTTTTTCAGTACAGATATCTGATACTGGTCGCTTTCATTTTGAGCTTCAAACCATCGCAAGACAGTATCTAGACATGTAAATGCTTCAGAAGGTGTAGGTATTTTTTCATCTTCATTTTCTGATACACTAGTCGATGAGGTGCTGGCGGCTTCAGCATTATCAGTCACGAAGTCTACAATATCGCTGTCCTGCATGATTTGGTACCCTGGATCTGCATCATCAACCCTCATCCATTCTTGAACGTCTTCTTCATTACATTCATGGCAATCAAGTTCTGTTTTTAACCGAAAGTCTGCGGCCGCAGCAGTTCGGTTAAGCGGTCGTTCGGTTGACCGACGTTCGGATAATCGACGCTCTACTGTATATATACTTACATACAGTATTGAGCAAGCAGTACCAAAATGAATAGTTTTCCTTTGGAACAGGTCCCGGCCTAGTTAGGTGACATTGCAACTAAACTATTCGTTTCCTAATATTGTCTCATTCATTTTCTAATATTGACTCAATATTAAAAATATTTCTGTCCATAGTACGTAAGTTCTGAAATTGTATACCTACTCACATTACTACAATAAATAAATAAATAAAAATAGAAAGAGAGGTTCGTTGTATGATTAATCGTCCTACAATACAATAGCATTAACTGGAATCCATCAATTAAAATACGCTAGCTTCATCGTTTATAACGGTAGAAGATTTTCCATTATATAATAAGTATCAAAGTATCTATTAATTAAACTCGTATGCAAAAAGCTATAAATAAACATGACAACCTTACAAACCATGTCGATTAATTTAACTGGTTATACAGGATTTGTTGGTGGTAATTGAAAATATTACGTAATCTGCATATTTTATGTAGATAATCAGAATTATTTTTACGTATTTAGAGGAACAATTATTGCTGTATTCTATAACTTAAGATTGGCGAATAACAATGTATATTTTTAAGTTCGCTTGGATCCAAAGCTTGCGTTCAAGGAGCGCTTCACTTTCCGTGATTCGGTCGACGAGTTTTGTCTAAGTCTTGTGACGTCTTCCGCTGGACATGTGTTCTTTAGTGGGGTTTCACGTGAGCCGGGACCTTGAGTGGGGCGTCTCAGGGCTGATCGCCCTGCGGCAGGTATCTCGCGAGGCGGTCTACTATGGTTATCGATAATGTAGATAGGCGCACATAGCATCTTCTGCGGCGAATGATTGCTGTGCTGCGATATCCGTGCTGTCTAGTAGATCGCTGTCTGATTGTCAGCTGCTTGCTAGTGCAAGTAACATAAAATCTTCTTTATGTATAAAACATTTTTTTCTTTTCCGAGTATTGTTGATTGGCTTGATAATCATTATTGTTTCTGAACCTAAATTTACAATTTATTTTTGGGTGTCTTGCTCTTGGAATGTACATAATATGCATGTTTGTTTGTTTGCTTTATTTGTTTCTACTCGTTATTGTGAAATTTCACAATGGGCGGACTTATTTTCATACGAATATCTTACAACCAACTCCACTTTTACAATCAACCCTACTCTATGTCTACTCTATGTACGTTTATGTATGTATATATGTATGTATGCATGTATATTTCTGTGATCGGTAATCTATTGTGGTATTCTTGAGAGAATGTAAGAATAGCTACATCATCAGCATATTCAACTTGTTTACGATTGGAACACCTTCCCGTCTATCATGTATTGCCTCTAATATTTTTCCGCAAAAACACTATGAGCGATATAATGTACCCTGGCGTAAACCTTGCCTAATTAATTAGGTCATTATCGTATATTTATAAAGTAGCTCTCTTCAAAACAAAAAATGGTTTTATAAAATATATCGAGAATAAAACTTATTACGTATATAAATTATCTACTTATAAATCGGATAAAAATAAATTTACCGCGTGAAGTTTGTAGCACCCGACGTTTTGGCGATGTTGTAACTGCCGTTGTCCAGGGTAGACTAAAGTGCCGTCAATCGACATATGCTGGTAGGCGGCAATCTGTTGCTGTGGCTTCGCAGATTATAACGGCTGCTACGTCGCAGATAATGCGCGAATTTTAAAAATCCGCCGAGCACACACAACACTCACTGTATTTTGTGTTACGTCCTTGCGCTCGGCAATGGACATTATTACCATTCTAAGAAGAAAATTACACGTAGAAGAGAGTTTGTAGCTGTCATCTGTATTGAATTTGGGTGTTTTTCTTATTTCAATGGCTTTTCGGATCATGCGAGGAAAATAAAATTGTTCTTTGGATAGCACAATGGGATTGTGTCAGAGTATTTTGTCCTACGGAGTCGCGGCATGGGGCGCTACTACTAAGGATAATCTGGATAGATTGACAAAAGCGCAGAAATTATTATTGAGAGTAATTCACAGGAAAAACCGGCGTCATCCATCTGCCTTGTTATTTTCCCAATCCCATGTGCTATCAGCTAAACAGTTATTCATTAAGCAAGCGCTTCTTGCATTCTACAAATCTAGAGATGACCACGCCCGAACTCAACACAATCTGAACACAAGAATGTCCGCGAGTATCAATTATATAATTCCGTCCGTCAGGACAACATTTGCCCAGAGACATATATTCTACATAGCCCCAAAATTATATAATTCCCTTAGTGAAGACTTGAAAAATTATCCTAACATAAAAATATTTAAAGCAAACCTTAATAGATGGCTACTTAACAAGGGATATGTAAAATCTGATCAACTTCTTTGCAACGCACGACAATTTATTTAGTATCACTTATCTATTTTTCTTAATTAAATTTTATTAAATTACAACTATAAATGTATATATTTATTACATAGCTATTTTTTATAAAATTGGTATATTTATGTGTATATACAGGTGGTGGGTCCAAATAATTTATTAAAAAAAACACTTAATTTCTTAAAATTGCATAAAAATATGCACATCTAGAGACGGGCCAAATTATCGCCTAGTTAGATGTGCTATTGGCAGTAAAGGTCATGTAAGATGTGTTAAACCTCCCTATATTAATTATTAAATAATTTATATAATTATTATAAGATTACATGACCTATGAATGAACTGTATACCTAATCCTATGTACCTAAATAAATAAATAAAATAAATTTTGAAACAGCACTCAGTGGTTAGTTCCGCTATCCAATATACTCGTATCTTCGCAGATTGCCGATTTTTCTCGCTGAACGTTTTCAACAGCGCCGAAACGTCTTGTGCTACAAAGTTCACGGGGTAAATTCGTTTGTATTCTTTCTGTAATATCAAACAATCGCGATAGTCTTCAATTTTACAGTTAGCTACTTATAACGGTTGTTTGACATTATACTCAAAATCTAACAAAATCCCATTGTGGTATCCAAGGAACAATTCTACTTTCCTCGCATGATCCGGGAAGCCATTGAAATAAGAAGAACCCCGAACTTCAATAGAGACGACGGTTACAAACTCTCTTCTACGTGGAACCCTCTTCTTAAAATGTTCCCGCCGCCAAACGCCGAACGCAAGGACGTAAGACAGGATACAGTGAGTGTTGTGTGCAAGACAGATTTTTGAAATTCGCGCGCTCCGAGCCCGGCCCCCCACCACCGTTATAACCTACGCAGTGGCGGCAGCGGTATGCGGCCTACCCGCAAAACAACGGATTGATAGCTCTTTCAGTCTAACCTGGACAACGGCGGCTGCAACGTCACCGAAACGTCGGGTGCTACACATTTCACGCGGTAAATTCGTTTACATCCTATTTATAGTTAGCTACTTGTTTTGTTCTAGTACAGTATATTATGTGATGTCGAAACAATTTCGATAATCTTATAATTGGCTGTAGTAAGCCAATCAAGTAATTATCATATCGGTAAGAATACTGATTTAATTATTACTTTTCTATCTTACTATTATTTTTAGTGTTCATTTGTTAATTGACCATTTTCGTCTTTAATGGATTATGATGCATTAATTAAATGAAATGACAATGTTGGCAATTAAATAATGTGATGGCCTCTTTAATGTCACAGATTATTAATGTATTCTTATGGATTATCTGTCACACTCACTCACAACCAATGTTGGAGTGCATCAAGGTTCAATTCTTGCACCATTATTATTGATTACTAATACGTCTAAATTTGTAATTAATTAATTTGGGAATATTTCTTAATCTGTAGAGAATTCTTTATTGTGTAAATTACAGATTGTATTAAATTATATTATATAATTCGATTATATATTGTCGAAACGTATTGTAATGAAACAAAAACAAAAAATGATCCCCAGAATAATTATTTACAAATTTCAAGAATATGAAACGTATAATATATTCTAAAAAATGTCAAACCACCTTATAATAAAATGAAATTATGGCAATTAACTATAAATTCTTTCAATACAAATAAATAACCAATATATACTAACAAAATCAATAAATTATCAGAATCACACGAAAACACAGAAAAATAAAAAAACAATATTCAATAAAGGCTGGCAGAATCAGAAAATCTGAATGAAAATTAAAAAAGACCATTCGACTATTAGTTAGATTATATTAATTGATAATTTTTCTCAATTTGTTTCCTCAATCACAGGAATAACGTTTTCTAGATCACTTTTACTTGCCGCAGTTGCAACTGATCAATTAATACATCATAGTGGGTTGTATGTAATTGCCTATTGTCTACGGAACTGGGCGGTCCGTTCTTGACCGTTCGGTAACGATTCGTTATTTAAATTCTTTCGACCGTTTGAGGGTTAATGGCGGTTTATTCGGCGTCAAGGTCTTACTTAATCGGTGAAGTTTCTCTTTTGTTTTACGTTCAAAATTTGGTTACGTATTTTATAATTTCCTTATAATATAATACTATAGTTTGCACGGAGCAGATTGCTTTAGTATTGAACTTGACAATGAAACAAATAAAATCACCATCTATAGAAGTCTTTCTATGTTAAATATTGGTTAATTTAAGAACAGTCTTGACGACTTATTGTGTTGCGAATAAAAATAAAAAACTTGGTTTTGATAGGGGATCTCAAACAATCTCCATCATCAGAACTAAACATCTGTAAGCTGACTAGTATCTTAGTCCTCATTTTACATAGTCTGAAATGTTTAATTAAATAACCAACAAGAAGTCAGTGATACGAGTAGCAACTGTGATGATATTATTTGTCGATCTATTAGTGCTCCTTCCTCAGTTGTATTTCAAACATTTTTTACCGACCGTCATGCTTTTTTACTCAAATTGGCTTAATAGTCCTTAAGCAAAGGAGACTTGAATACTGTAAGGGCTCTCTAGACGATCAAGCATGCTTGACAAGCTTCGCGTCGCGGGCAGGGAGGGAATCGTAAACCGCAGGAAATATGCAAACATTTTTTTGTAATATTTACTAAAAATGCCTAATGTTGTAGTTTATACCAGGGAGTCAAGTTAATTAGACGTAATTGATTGATGAGTGATTGACTCCCTGGTATACAACTACACAATTAGGCATTTTTCGTAAATAATAAAAAAAAAATATTTGCAAATTTCCTGCGATTTACGATCCCCTCCCAGTCCGGTACGCGATGCTTGACAAGCATGCTTGATCGTCTAGAGAGCCCTTAACAACGACATATATGAAGAAAACTTTGGATCAAGAAAACTTTCTTGCCACATAGAACATATTATTACGGTATAAATGATTGTTTAAGTCGTATCTTGGAACTTTGGATAGATAGTCAATGGATAGATGTACATTTAAAAATATAGCAGAATTATTAGTAAGATTGCTATTATCACCCTCACGGAAGTGCCTTTTGCCTGCTGGGCCCTAATAAACGGGAAGCCAAGATATGTAGAGGCGGTGACCAGATAAAAATCGGCCAACAGAGAGACACAAGAGAAAAGATGCGTTTAAAAGCTTTAGTAAAATGTATAAAAAATCTGCTATATAGATACATCACCCCAGTTGGGCGGTGTCGACTACAACGGGCGAACCCGTTACCCCAGGCTGGTATAACGATATGTGTTAGTTCTTTCAGCCGTGGGTTGAGCGTAGAAGATTTTGGGAAGACACAAACCTACCGTCCAGCAATTCTACGAGCCTGTCAGACACCAACGCCTTATGGCGAGGACCGGGAAAGGAAACCAGCGGGCAGCCTCGCACCCTGACTACCAGTTTTGGATGGATATCTTCGTCTGGACACATCGCCCCAAGATTCAGATAAAATCACCCCAAGAAGGCCTGATTTTATCTGAACAATAATTTCATAAATAAAATCACCCCAGGAAGGCCCGATTTTATCTGAAAATTTATTTCATAAATAATATTGATGAGCGCCCTCTCTCGGCCGGCGGTCGATCCCTGTTTGGTTCCATTGCGGCGCCTTATGCGGCACGGTTCGTTTCGCGGCTAGCTTCGTACGGCTCGGCGTTAATATTTGATTAAAATGTGTGGCGAAATTTAAGTATTTTTAATGCAGATTGTGTATAAGATATTCCATCCGATGTGATTTCGGTCCAAGAAACTATCTGTGTACCAAATTTCAAGTCCAATAATTTCAAGTTCAATAATTCAAGTTTGAAATATGTCTTGTAGCGACCAGAATTAAACCTTTTCAAGTCTTGCTATGACCAAATGCTGTCTGCGTGCCTAATTTCAGCTCAATCGGATTAAGTGTTTAGTCGCTATCGTCGAGGAATACTCACCAACTTCACAATATTTTCCGTTCTCGTCGGTTGGATGACCGGGAGAGTAAACCATTTTAAAAAATGCGTTTTGTTGAAAAAGCATATCCATAGAGTGGAATGCAGAGTTTTGTAATTCACTTTCCTAAATCAGCGAAGGAGTTCATAAAGATCCGCCTACGCGGGCGGAGAAACGGTTAAGGTTGAAGTGAAATTGGTCGACTGGTTTGAATGTGGACCAGCAGGGTCAAGTGCGATGTGGGAAAAAGCCTGTCGAGACAAGTCATAAAATATCATAAAAAGGCGGGTCAAATGTCACCGCGATTCCGCCTCCGCTTGTGCGAAACGGCAATAATGACATACATACTTTCGACAGGTGGAGTCACGCGAAAGAAATGGTTTAGCAGCATAGTATTATAATTATCATTATTCCTCTTCATGTGAATTAATCGGCTACCCGTAATAAAGAATTCGTGTCATATATCCTACTACTTTTATAAACGCGAAAGTTTGTAAGAATGTATGTATGGATGTTTGTTACTTTTTCACGCAAAAGCTACTGAATGGATTTTGATGAAACTTTAGAATAATATAGCTTATACATCAGAATAACACATAGGCTATAATTTATAAAGATAAAGTGTGAATTATACAAAATATAACGATAAGTGTCAAGTAAGTAGGAAAAAACAACTGCCATCTGCGAGCTATTCTGGCGTGCGCCGCAAAAACCATTGGAGTTACACGTATAATAATGCAAAATTATATATGTTTTTATTAGTAGTATTATCACAATTTTCCATCACCATGCGGGTGAAACCGCTGGGCGCAGCTAGTTCATATAATAAATTCATAGCTAAGAATAAATTATTTATTTAAAACTTAAAACAAACACAAAATTATTTATCGAAATTGAAAATAGATAAAGATTTATATATAATATAACTACAAACGCTGCAAATAAGGGTCCTCCTCAGGATATCTCTTAGTCTGTTTTTTAAGACAATAAAGAATTATTGGTATTATACCATTATAACAATATTTAAGGAAATTATAATGTAATAACCAAATCTAGTAAGTCAAAAAATCTATAATAAACATAATCAACATCAAATAATCCCAAAAAAAAATATATAAACAAATGAAAAAACAACAATAAAAATCAACTTAACAAGTAATCATTAAAAAAATCTAGAAATTTTCTTTTAAAAATATACTAGCTAAAACCCGTCGAACTCGACGGTCAATTTACTGACCGTAATCTTTGAAAAAAAGTGACTTTTTATTTTTCTTTTTTGATGACACATCTACAGACCGAGAGCTTTTTAAGACACCTCAATCATATTTTTACGCATAGCCGTTCTCTCAATTTAGCGGTTACCGGAAAAACACGTTTCAAATTAAAATAAAGATTTTGAATGTTTCCCTTTTTATGGCTTTTTTATTGTTCTCTTTTGATGACACATCTACAGATCGAGATATTTTTTTAGACACCTTCACCAAGTTTTTACGCCTAGCCGTTCTCTCAATTTGCCCGATACGAAAAAAACAGTTTTCCAATTAATATAGAGATTTTTTATTTTTCTCTTTTGATGACTTTTTATTTTTGCTCTTTTGATCACTCATCTACAGATCAAGAATTTTTTTTAGACACATTAACCAATTTTTTACTTTAATACGTTATCTCAATTTTGCCCATTACAGGAAAAAAACACGTTTCAAATTAATATATAGATTCTTGCAGATATCCCAATTGATCTCGATCGCAGTACCATTCCCAATCGATTCCATACAACGTAACATTATGTATCTTACGTAGGTACCTACATTTTAAAACCGAGAAATTCCGCAACTTGGCCAATATAAGTGGCCAATCTTATTTAGATATATAAGGAATATTTTAGACCACAAGACATATTAACAAACGACATACTCTGCCTTGTGCCAAAGTATTCTAAGCTATGGAATCATTGGTCGGGGAGCCTGTGCAAAAACTACTATTTACCCTGCAGAGGTGGCACAGGAACTAATAATAAATATCATCACGCGTAAGCCTTACAGGTATTCATCGGAAAAAATATTTGGGGAATATGAAGTATTGGATTTGAGACAGCTCTACTTAAAATTCTTTGTAAATTTTATTAAATTTCAATATAACAGAATATTCTCACAACAAATACATACAACACGGCGATCCGTTGCCAACAAAATAGATATTCCCCGAATGATGACCTCTTTTGGTCAAAGGAATTTTACTGTTTTGGGCCCCAAGGCATATAACCTATTAGAAGATGAAATTAAAACAATTCAGACTAAAGATTCCTTTAAGAAGCAGAGCCATATGTAGCTAATCAATGAAGGTCGTGAAAACAGCCACAAATTATTGGACTGTCTAGTATGATTTTTATTTTTATTCGTTTTTTATTTTACAGAGTAGGTATTTATCTATCTTTTTACTATTGTTATGATTTTGATTTTGATTTATTTACTCGATAATTTTATGATTATAATTTCAAATACTTTTTGATGATATTTTGTTTTTTTTAAGATGTTTATGACAGACATAATTTAGAATTTTTGATATTTTTTTGTGTGCATAGGTAAAATATTTCGTGGTACACCTGCCTTAGTACAGGCCTAGGCCTAGTTAGGCGGTGTTGACGTAGTGACCAAGATGCTACAGTATGCTCTATTTTTCGCTACTTGTCTAAACTCATTTTTTTATGTAATGCTGAAGGAAATTATATTCATGCTTTACCTTTAATAAATAAATAAATAAATAAAATAAATAAATGTCTATGTGGATATAAACATAAACCACAAATCTATACTTATATTATAAAGAGGTAAAGTTTGTGAGGTTGTAGGGCGTAATCTCTGGATCTACTAAACCGATTTTGAAAATTCTTTTACCAATAGAAAGCCACGTTAGTTGTGAGTATCATAGGCTATATTAATCCGAAAAATAAAAAGACTTTTTCATGGTAGTCGGATTTGCAAAGTAAGTCGGAGAAAAAACGTTCGAATGAAAATGTTTCTTACGAACGCTGCCTTAACGATGAGAGATATATGATTGAGTTCTAGAGAAAAGTTCAAGAGCTTGATAATGCCTACAAAAAAGTCAGCGACAGCATATGTCTAACTTTTATATTTAAGTCACAAAGAGTAGTTTTTTATATTAAAAAAATAATTAAAATCGTTAGGTTATGTTTATTGGTGATATTATCAACAATTATGAATTCTTATCAAAATAAGTAAATTTATCATCTGAAGTGTTTAAAACAAAAGACTTTTGCCTTTTACTCCATATAATTTCCCTTCTACTGCATAAATGGTTAAAGAGATAATACGACATAGGTTGGAACTCCTGAAAGACAATATATTTTGGTACCAAATTATAACATTACATCTAATATAGTATACAGAGGAGTTTTGAACAATTAAAATAAATATAATTTATTCAATCATAATCATTTCATTCACTCATTTGAATATAGCCAAATTTGGTAAAATAGTCAAATTGGCATGCAAATACATACATACATATGCAGTAAAAATATAACCCTCCTTTTGGCAGTGACGAAATAAATCATAGCACTCAGTACTAACCGAACCACACTCATAATTTCATCACAAGTAAAAATGTTTACCGCCCAACGAAGTGGGCACGGATCAGGTAGTACTTCCTAATTACAATAGTTCACTTTCTGTAACGGCAGTTGTGTTAACTAAATATTCTACTGTTTGCCTAATCTCGGTTGTCTAAATATTATTGGATTTGGCTTCTCTATATCCATCATCAGCGAATCAATGATTTTATGAATGTATGTGATATTATAGCAGTGTCATCTAAAGCAGAAGATTCTTCTACTCATGTATAATCAATTACCCGAAGTCACGCGCAAGATTTCGCCCAAGGTCAAAGTCAGCGGGGACAAATAAAGAAGTTTCACCAATGAAAGTGAGGTCTGGCGACAAATAGAGAGAAGATGGTACATAAAGTATGAGGAGAGCGCTCGCCAGTCATACGGATCTCACCGCGCACCACAGCAAATCGCTCAATCACTCACCAACAGTGTTGCCAAGTATTTGTGAACGAAAGTCGCCTACGATGCCATCCGTATCTCTCTAAAGTAGGCTAGAGCGGGGAAATTGCAGCCTCATAAGGGAAAATGTTGTAAAAACCACATTGGTTTACTTTGTTACAATTTTTATTTAGGAACTTACCCCTCGTTTATTACATTATTTTGATCACAGGGTTGTCGACTACAGTAGGTGAGCCCGTCACCTCAGGAAGTTTTAACGATTAGTCGTTCTATCTCCCTGGAGTGAGCGCAGAAGACTTGAGGACAAAACAGTCCACCGTCTAGCTACGCCACAAGCCCGTAAGAGGCCAACGCCTTAATCGCGAGATAGCCAGGAGTGTTAAGCGGCGGGCCTACACTCACGCCCTTACTTCCAATTGTGACCAGATTACTCCGGTCTCTCGATTGGTTACGAGTTCGCGGTCGCTTGCGCGGTCCTCTCCCTTTCGAAGCGGTGAATCGGTGTTTACCGAATCTATCGCGGACCACAGCGTCCTTTGCCCGGTCGTTCACCCAGGATCGGGTAGCCGATGGTCGTTTCAAGAACAGTCGCCGTAAGGTCCGCAGCCACCCCCGCTCTATAGGAAACAGTACTGCTTCCAGACTCCCCCGACTGTTAGTCAGAGTGCACAGTCGATTGGCTCACGCCGCACGGTGCGCAGACCGTCCAGGAGCGCCAGAAGGTTGATTCCCAGGGAAACTAACCATAAGGCCAGAGTCCTACCCAGGCTCGCACTTCATGCGTGGAGGCCGTGTCTTCGTGGCCAACTCAGCAAGGGTCCATTAACTCCCATTTTGATCACAGTTTAAATCATCTATAGCCAATCATTAAGGTACAATAACATTTTTACAAAGAAGTAAATATGTTAAAAAGAATAAAAAAGACAACTGCCTTTACAGGAAGTAACTATTGTATTTATACATACTTTTATTAGTTTTTTTTAATGATATTTTTGTGGTTTATTTATTTATCAATATGGATACATGTATATTTCCGGAATGTACTTAATCAAACCTTTCATTCGACACTAAACACGATATATTTATGTGAATTTATTAACATTTGAACATTTAGACTATTACTTACTTGATACTGTAGGATATCGCTATAGCGGTAAGTTCGCCATTTGTGCATAAGTTTACTTTTTTTATAAAACCAGTGTAATATTCATTAGGTATTTTTTATAGCACAATAAAGTTATTCTATTGTATATTTGGACAGCTAAAGTGACATGACACTTGGGATAACATAAAGATTTTAACAATGTCACACTCTTCTGAATCGGTTCAAGTGTTTAGAATTTATGGAGGAATAAAAAAACGGAAAATATACATAAATGAACCCTGAACACGTTACACTCATTTTATGTTGGGCAGTCATGTAAAAAGAAGAGACTCCTTGCTTTTATAAATTGTTTTAACAGAAATACACTGTGGCAAATAAAAAAATGTTGAAGTCAGGACAATAGCACATTTTCTTTGATATTAAAAGACACTTACATAGAAAAGGGAGCTTCTTCGTTTTTAAATAGTGTTTCATAGTAATTTGTTATACTTCTACATTTACGATGAAATAGGGACAACTAGAGCTGTCAACTAGAACGGGCGAATCCGTCACATCAGAAAGTTTTAACGAAAATTGATCGTTCTGTCTCTTGTGAGGTGAGCGCAGAAGACTTAGGACAAAACAGTCCGCCGTCAAGCTCCGCCACATGCCCTTAAAGGTCAACGCCTTATCCGCGAGATTGCCAGGTATGTTACCCAGCGGGCCGACACTCGAGCCCTAACTTCTAGTTCCAACCAGATCACTCCGGTCTCTCGACTGGTTACGAGTTCGAGGTCGCTTGCGCGATGAAACGGTGTCAAACGAATCTATCGCGGACGACGGCATCCTTTGTCCGGCTGTTCACCAGAAATCGGGCAGCCGATGGTCGTTTCAAGAGCAGTCGCCAACAACTACTTCCGCTCTATAGGAAACATTACTGTTTCCAGACTCACCCGACCGTTAGTCAGAATGCACAATCGATTGGCTTACACCGCACGGTGCGCAAACCGTCCACGAGCGCCAAAATATTGACTCCTGGGTAAACTAGCACTCAGGCCAGAGTCCTACCCGGGCTCGCGCTTCATGCGTGGAGGCCGCCGGATGGGTGTTGACCCGTGAGTGTGACCGACCCCGAACAAATGGGTCTTCGTGGTCAACTCAACAAGGGCCCATTAGCTTCCACGAAATAGGGACAATTATAACATTATTTTTATCGTAGGACAATTTGACATTCTTTTGAATTACATTGAATAATTGATACAGCCCGAGCGCCGCAAGCCTGAGTCGTCGATGAGGGGTAGCCTAAATGTCCAAATTTGTCCAACTTGGCAACACTACTCGCCAAAGCGAGATGATCATTTCGAGTAAACTTGTTAAATTACACGGCGACTCGTCGCATCTTCGAATGAAAGAAATGCAATTTCACTTTTCGACAGTCCGTGAATGTGGTTTGTCATTTTTGTGATATCAATTTATTGAATTTTGGGACAATCAACGATTTGCTGATTTAGGCCGGCAATACACGTCAGATTTTTCTATACGATAGTCTGATCAGACTATAGAAAGGCACTCTTGCCAGTGGCGTAGCTACTGAGGTGCGAGGTGGTGCAGTGCATCGGGGCCCACAGTGCTAGGGGCCCCTCGGGGCTTTGGGGCCATCCACATATTAGGTAATAACGTGATTTTCGAACCCATCCTCCCCCATGTCAGCGGACGTAATCAGCGGCCTGACACCCCCACCATGATTACGTAATCAATCGAATTTGCGGAAAATGTGAAGAATCGTGAACCCAGCGTTTGTAGTGTTTGAAAAAGTAAGTGGAAGAAAACATTATTTAATGCTTTTAAATATTAGTAATTACAAAATCTCCAACTTTTTAGTTTATTTTACAGATCCCACTCTATAAACAGCAGCGGTTGTAAAGACGGTATTAAAAAGAAAAAAATATAAAAATGCATTTAAAAATAGAAATAGAAAAAATAGAAAACGTTTTGGCGTATATACTGAGAAACTCCATGTGTAAATCCGCCATAGTTTATGTCGCCAGTGCGCGCTAGGGCTTAGCGTAGGAAGACAGAATCACCATACTTGAAGGTTTAATTCTTATATAATTCCTTGTGAATAATGAGGGGTTCCAAATAGTAATATCTATACTCCGCTATGTGGGGTTAAGATTATATCAAGCTAAAAGTTTATATCAAAGTTAGAAAAAGATCTTGTGCCTAAAGGCTTTTCAATAATGTTCTATATTTTACGACAAATCATTATAACGCTTTATTCGATGAAACAAATCGGTGAGCGTATTTCGTTGAAGCAATATCTCACAGCTAACCTTAACTTTAAGTGTTTAGAATATTCCGCAACTATTCGACTTTGAGATTAATGAGAATTAATCATTTTATATCTCTGTAGCTTTTGCTTGCCACTGGGGCCGTTCACGAGTTTAGTACAGATTGGGTCTTCCTTAGTGTCTTGAGTTTGTTCTGTTGTCTGATCGATTGGACTTTCGTTATTAGGCGTTTGGCTTGGTAATTAGTTACATTCTAATAATTATGTCAACGTGTTGAGGCCGTAAGAAGCGTGGAATAATTTACCGTAACCGTGAAACAGGTCAAAATGACCAGTTTTCACCATTTAATGGTACCATTGTGAGAGTTTTCCGCATTCGCGCATCAAACGCCTGCATTCGGCCTGTGTGAATTGGGTGTATTATGTTGCCCATTATAACGACTCTGACCCACTGATCTTAAGCTACTTAATTAGCTCACATTTAATTTGGCAGATTGTTATCGCACCACTACGATGACAATATTAGGAACAACACGTTTGTGGTCCATAATAAGCTTATCTAATTTGGACAATGTACAACAATATATGGGCGCTGGGCCCACCTCTCCAATAACAAGAACCTATCCACCATTGGAAAGATCTATTTATCTAAAGTATGGCAACGTCGACTACAACGGTCGAACCCGTCACCCCAGGCGGGTATAACGATATAGATCATTTTTTCAGCCGTGGGATGAGCGTAGAAGACTTGGGGACAAGACAATCTACTGTCTAGTTCACCAGCAGAGTCCAACGCCTTACAGCGAGGCACCGGGAAAGGTACCCAGCGGGCAGCCTCACCACCTAACTACCAGTTTTGGCAGGATATCTCCGTCTGGAATTACCCTTCAGGATACCTCCATTCTCCCGACTGGTTACAGGTCCGAAGTCACTTACGCAACCTCTACCTGTTGTATTACAGCGGTAATTCAGTTTGAATTTATCGCGGACCTGGGCGTTCTTTGCCCGTAATGCCACACAGGATCGAGTAGCCCAAGGTCATTTCAAGAGTGGCATGACATCAGGTGAAACATCCACCCCCGCTGCTTAGGAAACAGTGTATTTCCATAGTCTCCAAACCGTTTCAGCAATTAGTCAGAACGCACAACCGATTGGCTTCGCCGACCGGTGCGAAAACCGTCCAGTGGCGCCGGGATGCAATCCCGCCGGGAGAAACCGGTCCACCAGCTCTGAGGCCTGAGACACGGGAGTCTTAGCCGGGGGAGCCTTCTACTCGAAGAGGCTCCTGAATAGGAGCTGAATCGTGAGTTGAGCCGATCCATGAACAAAATGGATCTTGTGCCCCGAGCTGCACGAAACCATTCACCACCTATTCTATTTATCTACAACTAGAGTTGTCAACTACAACGGACGAACCCGTCACCTCAGGAAGTTTTAACGACTAGTCGTTCTATCTACCTGGAGTGAGCGCAGAAGACTTGGACAAAACAGTCCATCGTCAAGCTCCGCCACATGCCCGTAAGAGGCCAACGCCTTAACCAAATTTATCTACAATATTTATCACTACTAGAACTGACCCCGATTATGAATTTTGAATTTCGGAATCTTCTTAAACAGTGACGTAACTAAGCCGGTGCAGCCGGTGCGGCGCACCGGGGCCCACAGTAGTTAGGAGGCCCAAAATGCACGAAACCCCAATTGTGACACATGCAACAAAGTACAGAAACAATTTTGAAGCAACCTTTTGGAATCACACGCACTACATTTATATTACGGAGGCGTGTGTTTTTCCGTATACATAATAAGTACACACGGAGCTAGACACAAAAAATCCCTCCTACTATTTTGGTCTCGTGAGTTTTTTAAGATCAATATTCTCAAATACTGCAGGGGAGAAGAAATAAGGTGCTCCCTCACCGGGAGCATTCGCCTGTAATGTAACATTTTAGTTTCGATTTTGAGCATTACATTACAATACTGCCTCCCTGACTGAAAAGCATTCGCCTGTAATGAAACATAAATTACAAGTAAAGATGGGCGCTTCTCAACTCTAGTAACAATTGATGTTACAAGTTGTATCAAAATATTACAGATTGTATCGTTACAGGTGCGCACTTTAATGTTCGGATCTCCTCCCTCACTGATGTAATGCTCGAATCTGTAACGTTACATTACAGGCGAATGCTCCCGGTGAGGGAGCACCTTACATGTCAACTTTTTGCCCCGGCTCGAAAAATTTGTAGATCAGGGGCTGCCTAGATCAAAAAAGCCCCGTCGCCATATTACAACAAGCTAATAGGAGAATCTTTGCCACAACACTCTCGGTCGTCTGATACCTAACACATTTGACATATATGTCAAAGCCTTGAATTTGAGTGAACACTGCGACTTAAGAAAAAATGCTCAATGGAGCATTCTTTACGTGCGCTTTTTAATTCTCACGTTTAATTCATATCAGCTATTCTCTCCGCGTTACGATCAATAATTACTCTTTCAATTGGAGCGGCGGCGCCGCAGGCGGTGGCTTCGTTAATTTCTGCCTATCTGATAACAATTATCATTACTGACAGTTTATAGCAATCGGCCCAGATGTATAATTATGTTATTTAAATCGCCCAATATACAACTTTCTAATAAATAAATGCTGCCGTCAGATGATTGCACTCTTTGTCAGGGAATTATTAACACGAAAGATCGGCGCGAGTTTTTGAGATCAGCTTTAGAAATTTTAGATTTATGTAAATTGACTGTAATTGAATTTTTAATTGGCCATAGATGCACAATTGATGATGGTAACTTGGGTCTGCTTGTGTTTCATTATTTCGGCCCAACTCACGGTTCTGTTCCTATCTGGTATCCTTCTCGATTGCGCTCTCCGACTAACAATCGGGGGAGTCTGGGAACTGTATTGTTTCCTATAGAGCGGGGGTGCAGTTGTCTACCTTACGGCGACTGCTCTTGAAATGACCATTGGCCATCCGATCCCGGTTCAGAGTCGGGCAAAGGACGCCTTGGTCCGCGACAGATTCGGTGCACTCCGTTTCACCGCTTCGTAAGGGAGAGGACCGCGCAAGCGACCTCGAACTCGGAACCAATCGAGAGACCGGAGAAATCTGGTCACAATTGGAAGTGAGGGCGCGAGTATCTCGAGCCCGCCGGGTTTATTCCTGGCTCACTCGCGGTAAGGCGTTGGACTCTCACGGGTTGTGACGTAGCTGGACGTAGAATGTACTGTCCAAAGTCTTCTACGTTCACTGCAGGGCGATAGAACGACTAATCGTTAAAACGTCCTGTGGTGACGGGCTCACCCGTTGTAGTTGACACCGCAAGATCCTTCTCGAAGAGGGACAACCTGGAAGGGCTGGAAGGGTCACTTTGAACTATACCTGTGACTGTAACCTGCGGAAGTGCGGACCCAGGAAAAAACCTCGGGCGGAACTGGGCGGTTTGCGCACTAGGCGGTTTGCGTCTACCGTAAGGAAACAATCCGCCAACTAGCTCCGCCACAACCACTTAGAGAAGCACCCAGCGGACCGTCTCGCCTTTGACTACCAGCTATGTCCGGATTCTCCGGCCTCCCGACTGTTTATAGGGTTATGGCATATAAACGAAATTCTTAAAACTGTATATGTATTTATAACAACCAAAGACCACACGATTAGTCTGCAATGCTTTAAATGTTGACTTGATTTCCATGGTATACCCTTAAAGTACTTGGCCGTCAAGCTCATGGCTCATATGAATTTTGAAGCAACGTAATGAAGAACTCGGCTTCCAAGTGAGGCTATCCACCGTACGCATGAGAACGGTCCTGCACTATTTTGGTCATGTTGCCAGGAGAAACTCGGAGAATCTGGAGAAAATGCTTTCTACGGGTTAAGTGGAGGGAAGAAGAAGCAGAGGCAGATCACCGGCCAGATGGAACGACTTCATAAAAGAACTAATAATAGGGTCTATACAATCTGTGACCCGTTATGCAGAAGACAGGTCGAAGTGGAGGAGCCTCGTAGGCAAACTGTTGTCTAGTGGCCACGACCCTTCGTAATGAGGAAACGACGGAGAAGAAGAATGAATATGACTGTAATGTCTCCCCCGTCCGATTCCGAACAGATGCCGAATAGTAGGAAACCCCTCTTTTAGAACTTGTTACTTCAAACTTTGGGATAATGGCAAGATGCTCACGTGCTCGAGTGGAGTGATCGTGGTGGCTTCGAGACCAGTTCATCAATGACTGGAAATATTGAAGTTGCTCAGACCGGACTAATTTTAGCACGTAGTTTTCCTGGTGAAGTTTCCGTTGTTAACGCATATTAAGACGCAAACGGGAAGATGAGAAGGACTATTGAAGCAGAATCTAGCACACGACAAAAAAAATCTAACAAATTTCACAGAAAAATATTGAAATTCAGTGGAGATTCAAAAGAGTCCTTAGCAAATATTACTAACTTCTTACATGACAAATAAAATATCTTTGTATAAAAAACATTTATAAATGAAATCGTGAAGTCAGATGACTAAAACTGTATTGCAGATAGTTAAAGATCTTGGGCTATAGCATTCGAAGATCAAAAAAGGAATTTATGGAATTTAGCTAATTCTGTCATATAAAAAAAACTAACCTACCGCCAAATAGGTGTTTATGGCGGTTTAAAAAACTAATGGGTTAGTGAGATAGTGGTAGTATGGGGGTCCATAAGGTTGTTTATGAATTGTTTAACTCATTTTTTTGCACCTGTGATTTGCCCAATATGAAGAATAGAGAATTGATTTAAGAACCCAATATTAACTTGTGGAACGCTGCAGGATGAAGAACACCTCCAAACCTGCCAGCAACTGTCAATCTCCATCACACACAAGGAGGCGAATGATACCTGGGAACCAGCGCGCTTCAATCCATTGCAAGGTCAAATAGAGTGACCCTGCAATGGATTAAGGGGCACAGCGACTCACTGGGCAACGACGCGGCAGACGAACTGGCCAAAAGGGGATCAAAGGAAATAGTATATGGACCGGAATCCTTGATGCCCATACAAATAAAAACATGGCTACGCAGAAACACCGACGAAACCCACCTTAAAGAATGGAAAAAATCGCAGGATGCAGGCAAACAAAGAACGCGGTTCCGGAAGCGCCTAAAAACCTTGCCCGCAACCTCGCCAGATTAAAAAGGGACAAAATCCGTAAAGTCATAGGTATTATGACAGGCCACTGTCCCCTAAACAAACACCTGTTTACCATAGGTGTGACAGACAGCCCTCTATGCAGAGGATGCATGGAGGAAGAAGAAACGCCACAGCATGTGCTTATGGAATGCAGGAGCGTAGCAGAGCAACGGGCAAGAATACTACAATCTCCAGCATCTGTCCCGGAGGCCTGTAGCAACCTAAACAGGCTGCTAACCTTCTGGGACAGCCTGGGTTGGCTGGAGTAACATAAATAGAAACATGAGCCACGCACAACGGCCCAATCAAGAGGCCAAGTGCGGGAAACAGCCCAGGAAAACTAACTAACTAACTAATGGCCATCCAGGTCGCATATTTTTGGAAGTGACGTGTCCTAGCCTGGTCCGGACACGTTGACGAATAAACGAATTGTTTAAATACAATTAACTTGACCTATTGAAAAATACATGTTTGACACTTCTTTAAGGCGACATGATACCTGGGAACGGCCACATCGGAAGAATTTTAGTTTTATGAGTTTTTTGAAAAATATAAGCATGAATTTTTTAGCTTTTTTCATTGGTCCCAAATTATATAATGACATAGAGGAAAAATGGAAACACCTAAAGAACAATCAAGAGTTTAAAGACAATATTAATAAATGGTTATTTGAATTAGGAAGGTCTAAATTTGAAAACTGGGTTTGTAAAGCGTATGTATAACGGATAATTTAAAAATAATATTGTATATATATAAATTATGTATATATTAATAGTACCTATATCATATCATATTTTTATTTATATTATTTCATATTTTTTAGCACTGCTTTTATAATTGTATTTATATATTTTATTAAATTATAAATATGTTTATAGCATATATCATTTATTATTTATTGAAATCGTATTTATTTATATGTGTATTTGCCATATTGTATTACCTACAATGTATTATTCGTACAAATTTAGTGTTTTGATTTGTATTATAATGTTATTTATTTATTAATATATATTATTCAATCTTAATTATATACATTCATTAATTATAAAAATAAAAAGTTTTTTTACGTTAATTAGGCTAATTGTTACATAAGTTGTATTACTTATTTTAATTACTCTGACCCGCCTAGATACGGAACAGTTTTAGTTCTATGTAGTTAGGTGGGCAATGCGCATTAGCTGCATTTCGGTGTTCAATTTTTCCGAGTTACTTATAACATTGATAACAAAGGGGCTAAATGTACAAAAATTAAATAAATAAAGTATTAAACCTTAAACCTTAAAAAAAAAATAAGAAAGTTTCTAAGTGAATCCCTCGATAAGGAACCAATTTAAAATTTAGACTCAATTGGACATTAACAGTGTTATTAATAAACCCAGACTAATTCCTATTTCGCGCGTAATCCTCGGAATAAACGAAAGTGCCATTAATAAACCTGGAATAGCACTATTCCGTCGCTATTACTACTAGACTATCTCCTGTCAGTTTAGTCCGTGGTGTGAGGTGCAATAGTGCAGGAATAGCGGTGAACAGTTGCGTATTTTGCGACATACCAGCGATTTGTTCAGATTTTGCGTTCGTTATTCGTGATATTCCGTGAGAAAATGGATGAAGTGAATTATTTTCGTACCGTCAACGTTTGCGCGTTTTTAGGCTCCGAATGCCGAAATTTTACAAAAGGCGCTTCGACCCATAATATGTCAAATTGCCGGATTAGGAATTTCGCAAAAATTATCGTTTCTGGAAGGTGAGTATTCTAAAAATTTTGAATATGGTACGTCCTGAGGTTCGAGGCGACAAAAAAGATGGATACGTGAAGCCCGAGCTGCAAGTCGCCGCGGCAATCAGTCGGTTGTAATAAGGTTAGTGTCTCTGTAATTTGTTTCTTTCTATATATTTTTATACTTAGTAATATGTTATTGCGTTTTACTTTCAGATTCAAGCTTAATGCGCAGACCTAGGTTATCGACTGTACCCATCTTTGCATCCCAAGAGTCGGCGGAGAAGCTGGACAAAACTATGACAATCGATAAAACTATTTTTTGATCAACAAGGTTATGGTTGCCCTTAATAATAAATAAAGAATTAGTAAGTGCATAAGTATTCTTTCATTTTACTTATAAAAACCAAGCAGCCGACGCAACAGAGGTATTGCGAATTGAGGTTATGTTGCAGTTCGAATGACAGCTGAGACCTAAGTCTAGCCAAGTTGACAACATAACGAACCGAATATGACAGTGTTACTATATGGAAAAAATGTTTTCACTCTAATCCGCCGACTAACTAGTCTAGGTTTAAACCTGGTTTATTAATACCATTGCTTTAACACCCGAATTAAGAGATAATACGCGGACTTAGTATTCCGAGGATAGTCTGCGGATTAAGGAAATCTATTTAATAACACTGTAAGGCTTTAAACTGACTTCGAAAACTTTCAGTCACGTTTACTCCTACAATGTAAGCGGTGAGTCTGTTTTATTTTAATTTTATTATATTGAATGGTTAATTCTCTAGGGCAGCACTTAGCCACATTTTTTATTTAGGTCCTAAATTAATGACAATTAATTAAAACGTGAGAGCGCTCAGAGAGCTACGCTAAATATGCTTTGCCATTAATACCCTTATACCACCACTGCCTAAAGACAGTTATTCTGTGCTAGCGCGATAGAGCATTTAGTATGCGCTTAGTATCCGACGCGAGCGGACATAGAATCTGCGCTTGACGCTTCGTCAACGCTGGATTTTTATTGGTCAAACCCTACAAAATTGACCCCGCTTATTTTTTCGCTTGTACGCCCATTTCGGATATTTTTCTGAGGTCTCATGTCGCCTCAAACGCCTAAATCTGGCTAATTTATAGAGATAAATAAAAGATTTCAGAGAAAAAACACAGATTTGGAATCAGTGGGAGGACTTTGGTGAGATAACGTAAAAACATCTAGAAGAGGTTGCTAAACTGAACGAATACCAATCAAAAGTAGGAAGAAATGCATATTGCGGAATGTAAGAAGATTTTACACTCACAATGATTTGAAGCGCTAAAGATGATGATAAAGGGGTACCTATACATGTCCCATGCGTCTCGCTTCGATGATGACGTCAGCCAAAGTAATGACACCCGTCGTTCGTATCGCATCACGTCACATCGTACATATTGTATGGCGGCGAAACCAATGCCGATGACATTTACGCAACGTCATGGCTGACTTACGCATTGGCAGACCCCATTCCATGTCAAAGAAAAACCAAGATAGGATGGATTACTTCAGGAACGATGCTTTTCAACTGCGCTTATTTCAATTATGTGTAAAGAAATACAATAATAATAGTCGGATGTCTTCGGCCAATCAGCTGTCGCCGCATTTCTTCCTACTTTCAGGGCTCTACAGGGCCTTCTATAATGTGGTCGACCTACTATATATACCTAAATATCTACTGTTGTTAAGTTAAGTTGTTGTTATCCTGAAAACCAGGATAAAAGATATACTAAGGATAAGCATAATTTGCAGCGTTTGTAGTTTTATTACATAGTCTTTGTTTATTTTCAGTTTGAATGTTTAATATGGTGTATTTTGTTTACATTTTTTTTGTATTGACAGTCGCAAATAACTATTTTTCATTTATTTATTTAATATTACATGCGTTTTGAGTTAAAATGACATTTTTCCATGACCAATTGCAAATCGTAACGTTTAAGATTACTTTTTTTCCTTTATAGATGCGTTATAAACACACAATGCCTTTTAGTAAAAAGCTTAGATCACTTATACCCTATTTTTATAATACGGTCCGGTAGCAAAGTGATTAGGTGTCCTGATCGTAAACTGTAAGGCCCCGGATTCGATTCCCGGCTGGGTCAGCATTTTACGTTGGGATCAAATTAACAAAGCTGCATTTTTTAATTCTGTCGATCGAGTGCAATAACAAGACATACATACACTTACACACAAATTACACCCACACATACACTTAAACACGTCATAGTAGGGTACATAGGGTTGGTTATAAGGGATTGTCATGTGACAATAAACCCGCCCGTTCTTAAATTTCACAATAAAGAGAAGAAACTATTTTATCTTGTGACATTTTTACCTTTTTTGGATACATAAAAATTCTCTCGTCATGGCTATAATTCCGATTTCGAAAATCATTTTGTGCTGAATAATATAATGTCATTCATTCATTCGTTACCTGTAGTATACAAACATCTAAAACAATAATCAATTCATCACTTTTATTAAATATTTTAATTTTTAATATAAAAAAAAAACGAAACTTATGGGAAATTTATCTTAAAATATTTCATCATAATATAAATGCCATATTACTGCCAAACATCATTTGAATCAGTTTCATAAAAATATTTTTTAAGAATAAAAATTAGTACAAGTAATTGGTTTCTTCGTCCAAATCTTACACCTAAAATAAGGTGTTTGCTTGTACCCATGGACAATCTCACGGTTAAATAAATGGACGGTCTAACAGTAAAACCTTATAAATATATCTAACATCAATTGCTGGAAATTGGGGACGGAAATGTGCCGCTTCATCTGACCCCAGGACGAGTTTCATTGCCTCATAACTTCTGCAAGTCAGTGACGTCAAAAGAAGTATTGGTTGAGAAAGTATTTTCCAACATTCAAACCAAATATAAGAATCGTAATCGGCTGAGTAGATGACCTATTCTTGCTGCCAAGAACTTAATCGTAGTATATATATTCAGTCTAAAATTCAAAGCGAGAGAGTCGCATAGGGGAGAGTAGCAATCATTGGACCAGCGCTTTCATTGGACCACTATAATATTTAGAAAACTATGACAGCTAGCAATGCCAAAATAAGTCGAGGCAAGCCGCTCGCGTCCCAATCGCCCCCCCCCCCCCCCAAACCCCAGTGACGCTGTGACTCGCTGCGAGAAGAGACGTGTGTGTAAGTGTTCACGGCGGTCAAAAACCAAAAATTGGATTCGGATCTATTCGATATAAGTATCAATCTAATCATTTCTGTCAGCATGTACTAGTGTAAAGTTTGAAACAAATTTATCGTGATTCTATGTGTGAGCATTTATTTCGAGTTACTTACGTCCGTGATTTTTTTATATTTATTTTACTACTTAGTGGTCTAATGAAAGCGACCGTGGCTCAATAAAGGCAACAGCTTCAAAATTACTTTATTTATTTATTAGAAAAACCATTATTCTAAATCGTACGTAACTTAAACTATCAAAAGTATCATATATTTTAAGATATGAGGTCGTAAAATTAGGTGGTCCATTCATAGCAACTCTTCCCTTGGAGGGAAGAGTCCGCCCAAACTGTTTTTGAAGCAGTTAAAGCGGTTTATTTTACAACAGAATTTTTGACTTAACTCGATCTGCCAGGGATGCCACCATACGTACTGCGATTGAATATCAACGTGCTAATTATCATGTCGCGAAATATCAACCAGCCAAAGATTTTCAACTGCGAGAGGCTTGCAGTAAAAAAAATTAGTGAGCAACGACTCAGAAACAACAATCATGACGGAACCATTCATAGGTGGATGTCCTAATTTCTCGCATTCCTATGATTCCAACGGATTCCATTTCAATTTAAGAAATTTCAATTCCAAATTAGGTTGGCGTTTGCAATCACCATTAACAAAGCTCAGGGCCAATCTTTAGAATTGTGCAGTTTAGATATAGACCCGGATTGCTTCTTATATGAACACTTATATGTAGCGGCTTCTAGCGTCGGTAAACCAGACAATCTCTATATCTGCACAGACAATGGAACAACAAAAAATATTTTATGTCCACAAGCATTTTGAAATTAAACATACATGTTATAAACGTGGGCTGTCTTTTTTTATTCTCTTCCATATAACTAGACTAAGCCACAGCAATACGTGGCGAGGTACAGCTAGTTTAAAATAAAACACCATTATAGTTTTTTAAAAATCACTGAAGTGTTCGCGTATTCGTTTGATTAAAAATTTTTGTTACTCGAAGAACAGACCCCATCGATTTGTATGCCTATTTAATTATGCTATCGTTATGTATGTCAAGTGGAATTTGGAGTCAAGTTAGACCAAAATCACGAATACTAAACACTGTTTCGAGAGGACATTCGTTCACACACATGGTAAACAAAAGTGTTTTTTTTATTTTTATGTATCAACGCATTTATAACCGTGTTTGAATTGATCTACGCTAAGTGTGAGGATTTTTTCGATACAATAACTGCTTACACATCCATTTCTGCTAGAAGACTAACATAGTCCTGAATTTAGGTAATGCTGAAGGACACCTTTAACCTCTGGCACGCCCTTACCACCATTTGGTGGATCTTCTGTTGTGGCAATTGGCGCAGCCGATCTCTGTATTTATGCAATTATCGACTCTATTTTTCCCTCCACTGCCCTGCGGTAAAAGCCTGTCGATGAAATAAACCACCGTTATATATAAGTATGCGTGAACTTGCACCCCCTACATTATTGAGGGCTACGAGAATTTTGCGTGGAATGACTGGCTTCCGAAAGGTTAAACCATCGGCATTTAGAAGCAGATTTCTATTTGTATAACAGGAAGAAATATCGTTATTGATGATAGCAGCTCACGTTCATACATTTAAGTGGGTGCTGCACGAAATGTCTCAAATTAGGGTCTAGCGTTTTAGTTATTCCGCTAAAACTACGCTAATAAAAGCAGTGACAAAAAACACTCGTTTTTATCAATAAGTCATTTATAAGGTGAGATAATAAATTTGGCTATACTTTGCGTAGTTTTTTATAAAAACACCCGAGAAAATATACAAAAATGGGCGCGGGGTTTTAGTCCTCACTGGGAAAATAATAACTAATTTGAATTACAAATTATTATAAAAGAAAGTTAAATGACATATCTTCATTATAAACTATTTAAATTTCAATTATTGTAATAGAATTTTATACAATAAATCCCAGAAAATCAGGTATCAGATTCTCCATACATTTTTTGTATTGGCTATGCATTTATCTCAAAACAAGGTTTTTGTTCACCTTTTTCATCAACGTGGATATGACCAACATCAACATCACTTACCTTTAATTTTAAATATATCGAAGGGCCTATCTTCTTGTTTTCCTTAGTATCATTCAAATTCATCATACATTATAATGAGTGCGCGCAAAAAGCGTAAACCACCGCTCAACGTCCACTTGTGCTTTCTACTGATGCGCGATTTCTTTGACAAATGTATTATTAACTTATTCAATGAGTATTCATTGAGTCTCTCTCTCGATGCAAAAGTAATCAATCAGCGAGTGGTGCTCGTATTGAAGATATCGTAAATAGCTATGACAGAGCATAAACAATAATTTGCACTTGAATAATGACGCAATGACCGACTTTACCTCTTCTCCTTTTTATTCTATAACAGCTATTTTAACATTGTTCCCAGCCTATATTTAGGATCCCTGAATACCCTGCAATTGTTTCCAACTGCATTATGGTGGTTCATAACGTTTTTCAATGTCTCAGGAATAAACTTATTATCTTCAACCGATCATAGAACGTACAGGAAAGTTCCAGGTGGCTAGTATCTACAAAGGACCTATTTAAAAAAAAATGGCTTGGCAAATTAAAGGCGATTAAAAACATTGATATTTTTAGGAGATCAATCCAGGTGTATCTGTATAAAATCAATATGTATGGGTATATCGACATTTTAAAATACTTTGAAAACCATATTCAACTTACCAATATAATTTAATGTACTATTACTCCCCGGTTCACAAACGCCCAGGAGGCAATGTATTGTGAACGCGCATTTTTTTCTCGATGTAGACGAAAATATTCATTTTGATCCCCCCTGACTCGATTAAGACCATTTCCAGATTCTGGAAATGGTCTTATAAAGTCTGTCTTTGTGTCGGTCTGTGTGTGCATTCCTCAACGATAGCATCCAATCGCTTAATCCGATTGAGCTAAAATTTGATATGAAGGCATCATTTGGTCATGGCAGGAGTTCAAAAGATTGTGAATAAAATCGGACACTAGGGGGCGCACTAGTCATATATCTATCTCAAAATATTGGACTTAGAGACGTGAAATTTGGTACACAGATGCATTGTTGAGCCGAAATCACATTGTGAATTACATATACTCTACCCTAGACAACGGTGCTGCAACGTCGCCAAAACGTCGGGTGTTATAATCTTCACGCGGTAAATTCGTTTTTTATCTTATGTATAATATAGTATTGCAACTGCCACCCATTGGAAAAAGCATGTCAAATAAAATACCTAGGAATCACTATTGACAATAACCTAAAATGGTATGACCATGTTGACATCACAGCGTCAAGAATGAAAAAACTAATGTATGTATTTAAAAATATTCGAAACGTCTTTGAAATCTATGTCTTGAGGACGATATATTACGCGTTAGCTCAATCTCTGATAATATACGGACAACTAGGCTGGGGTGGTATGGCCAAAACAAATCTGGATCCTCTGATAAAGGCCCAAAAGGCCTTGATTAGGGTTATAGCCAGGAAGCCATACCGCTACTCCAGTGACCAGCTCTACAGGGATTTTATGGTGTTGGATGCAAGACAGCTATACGTACGGCAGGTCTTGATATGCTACAGGAAAGAACTCCAACGGGACAACAGCAAGCCGACCAGTAACGCCCATAGACACGACACAAGACATAAAGACAGACATGTACAACCAAAAATGAGAACGACCTTTGGACAAAGACACTATATTTACCTAGCGAAAAAACTCCATAACATATTTACCACGCAATTAGGCCAAGCTACAATCATTCAAAATGACGCTCACTACAAAAGACTGGTTACATTATTGGTTGTTACACTCGACGAGGGAGCACTGTGAGTCGTTAGTAACTAACGTTATTAAATAGGTGCACAGATGACTTATATTACTTATTATTGTTATTATTATCTCATTAGCCTCATAACTGTATTCATATATCTCCCATATATATATTATATCTCATTTAATTTAATAAATATTTTTGTTTAATATATGTACCTATATACTATAATAGTTATACAATATACACTTGTAGGATCTCCCAAGATTAAATAAATTACCTATACACCCGGCAGATGAACGCAGTACTAAATATCACCTCAATACAGGCTCTGCCTAGTGAGGTGATAAAATCCCGCCGAAGACGCACCTTTAGTAAATTTCCAGGGTTCACATTTTGTATGTACGACTAAATGATGTAAAATTACTATAGGAAATTTAATCATGTAATACTAGGGATAAATAAAATAAATAAATAAATAAATAAATGTTCTTAAAAATAGTGTCATAATAAGAAAGGTTAGATAACAATAGATTATGTGTATAATATAGTATAGCATAATAATAAACGATTTATAATTGTATGTAGGGTTAATAATATAAATAAATAAAATATTTTGTTCCAAGTACCTGTACGCGGCTATAAATTCCTTCATCAGTGGGGGATCTTGTTAGTAGATCATCGCCGACCATTGGAGGGTTTAACCCCTCAAATGTGAGGCGTCCCTTAAGGGATGCCTTGGCAAAATGTATACAAAATGTATATAAATTTATATAAATGTAAATATAAATGTAAATGTGCGCCGCTTTATAGTAATCCGCTCTATAGTAATGCTATACCTCTATAGTAAACCCCGCTCTATGTAAATGTAAATGTAAATGTAAATATAAATTTATATACATTTTGCCGTAGGCAACCCGAGCTAATCGCCATTCATTTGAGGGGTTAATAGGTCTGTGACCACTCCCAGTATTGTCTGCAGAGTGGAGCGCCCGCGCCTGCGCCGCCCCCTCGGGCGATAGATCGGAAGGCTTTCTGAATCTTAATTGCTATTGTTCCGAGAAGACCAATTATATGCTGTGAGCGTTGGCTGCGTGTCGTCCTCTTTATCTGCAAGGTCGTCAAAAAGCGCTTCTCCACGAATTCCATTATTTGTGCAATATTTTAAGATTCTAGTCACTATGAATAAGTAAATAGTTAAAACACATTTTAAAAACAAGCTTTTATTAAAATGCTCCATCCCGTGCCAACCCAAAGGTGCAGCAGCCATGTAATGGTGGAACTTAGAATGGACTATCACAACTTGGGTTATCGGCTACAGCGGGCGAGCCCGTCACCTCAGAAGTTTTAACGATTAGTCGTTCTATCTCCCTGGAGTGAGCGTAGAAGACTTGGGGACGAAACAGTCCACCATCTAGCTACGTCACAAGCCCAAAGAGGCCAACGCCTTAACCGCGAGATAGCCAGGAATGTTACCTGGCGGGCCGACACTCACGCCCTTACTTTAAATTGTGACCAGATTACTCAGGTCTCTCGATTGGTTACGAGTTCGAGGTCGCTTGCGCGGTCCTCTCCCTTACGAAGCGGTGAAACGGTGTTTACCGAATCTATCGCGGACCACAGCGTCCTTTGCCCGGCTGTTCACCCAGGATCCGATGGCCGATGGTCGTTTCAAGAGTATTCGCCGTAAGGTCCGCAACCACCCCCGCTCTAAAGGAAACAGTACTGCTTCCAGACTCCCCCGACTGTTATTCAGAGTGCACAGTCGATTGGCTTACGCCGCACGGTGCGCAGACCGTCCAGGAGCGCCAGAAGTTTGATTCTCAGAGGAAACTGACCATATGGCCAGAGTCCTACCCAGGCTCGCACTTCATGCGTGGAGGCCGTCGGATAGGTATTGAACCGTGAGTGTGACTAACCCTGAACAGAATGGGTCTTCGTGGCCAACTCAGCAAGGGCCCATTAACTCCCAAATGGGCTATCACAATTGAATGCGTTTACAAAATTTCGGCTTTGTGTTGTTGACCGTTAAAGATTCCCCTCGTAGGGAGCCCAACCCCTGGATAACAGCGGCCATGCATGGTAAAAAGTAGAACGGCTTAGAGTATTGTAGAACGGGCTAACATAGTTGGATGCGTATACAAAATTTCGTGTCTGTGCTGCTGTCCGTTAAGGTGTTTCTCCTCGGGAGCCAACCCTGGGCGCTGCAGCCATGTCATGGTGAAACTTAAAACGGGCTATCATAATTGAATGAGTATGCAAAATTTCGTGTTTGTGCTGTTGACCGTGGAGGAGTATCCTCGTCGAGAGCCGATCCTGGGTGTAGAATCAGGTCATGCTTACCATAAAAAGGCATTATCATCGGAACTGAACCAAAATCCAAAATTTCAACCTGACAGGATAAGAGGAAAAGGTTCTAATTCAGCTAGCAAGATTTAACCTAAACATACATACATACTAACATACATTGCAAGGTAAATAAAAGCTCGTAAAAATAAATCGTTTGCGTCAAATCAAAACTTTCTCAGCAATAGCTAAGGTATCACGGAAGAATTTTGAGTGTGATGTCTCTTCGGGAAGGAGGTTTGACACAACCGTAATAAAGACAGCGGTAATGCAAAGCTTTTAGGACAGTTTGGTAGTCAATATGGCGGTATGTAAATATTATTAGTGTACCTTGAATACAATACAATACAATCAACTACTCCAGTAGATAGGCATTCCTACACTTTGATGCGTCACAAAATTATATGCTTAAAATTTAATTATTTAAAACATAACTATCATGATAGTTGTCATGGCTGTAATATTATATTCAATATTACCTACTTACAAATAATCAAAATATACTAATGTCATTAAAAGTAAGAGAGAATAATTTATTAAAATAGAAATGCAAATTCTATGTAGAATAATCAACGTAAAATAATTTTATTGTCAATCCAGCAATATGCCTTCGTATTTTTTAAACATAAATAGATGTATACTAAATTATATGAGAATTAGAATGTCAGCTATCATAATACCGTTATGTTAAAATTTTACAAATTTTGCAAATTATCAACATGGAAAATAAACTCGGATTTTTCAAACTCTCTTATACAAATTTGGTTTCTTACCAAATTATTTATAATTATCTTTTTGAATATGAGATAACAAATATTTCAGAATGTGATTTCACCCCAACAAGGCATCTACGTATAAATTTTATGTCTCTAAGTCAAATATTTCGAGATTGAAATATGACCAGTCTGCCCTCTGTTGGACCAATTTCAAATACAATCTTTTCAACTCTTACCATGATCAAACGATGCCTTCATGCCGAAATTCAGCTCAATCTGATTAAGCGTTTGGGCGCTATAGTGGAGGACAACACATACACAGACATACAGGCACACACAGACACACAGACAGGCTTCCATCTGGAAATGGTCTTAGTCGTGTCAGGGGGGGGGGTGGGCTCAAAATGGATATTTCCGTCTTCATCTCGAAAAAAAAAAATGCGCGTTCACAATACTTTCCCTTTGGTGGGCCGGGTAAGTTAAATTAAAAAATCCTTGCTTACCAGCAATCATAACTTGTATACCATTATGCTATATTTTTTTTTTTACATTTCATTGTCATTTTATTTACAAATTACAGCGTTTTATACCTAATACTAATGCATATTAGCGAAGCCACATTAACAATTTTATAGTTATATTTACTACTATAAAAATTACATTTAGTATTTTTTTTTTAATATTCTTGATATTGATAAAATAATATCATAATATAAATATTAAGGAAAGATAATAATAAAATGTAAAAAGTATAGATGATATAAATAGACCTAATACACATAATAATATATTTATAATGTAACTAGCTGACCCGTGCCCACTTCGTTGGGCGGTAAAACTTTTTAGTTGTGATGAAATTATGAGTGTGGTTCGGTTAGTGCTGAGTGCTATGATTTATTTCCTGACTGCCAAAAGAAGGGTTATATTTTTACTGCATTTGTACGTATGTATTTGCCTGCCAATTTGACTATATTACCGTTATTTGTGAGTGTCTTCTTGAGGGTGTCTTATTTTAAAGTGTCTTATCTCTTTAACCATTTATGCAGTAAAAGGGAAATTATATGCAGTAAAAGGGAAAAGTCTTTTGTTTTAAACGCTTGAGACGTTAAATTTACTTATATTGATATGAATTCATAATTGTTGATAATTTGACCAATAAACATGACCTAACGATTTAAATTATTTTTTAAAATTTAAAAACTTTTTGTTACTTAAATATAAGAGTTAGACTAATGCTGTCTTTTTTATAGGCATTATCAAGCTCTACAACTTTTCTCTGGAACTTAATCATATATTCGTTTTCTTTCGACCGTTTTTTCTCCGACTTACTTTGCAAATTCGACTACCACGAAAATATCTCTTTAATTTTTCGGATTAATATATAGCCTATGACACTCACAAATAACGTGGCTTTCTATTGGTAAAATAATTTTCAAAATCGGTTCAGTAGATCCAGAGATTACTTCCTACAACCTCACAAACTTAACCTCTTTATAATATTAGTATATTATATTATACAATAACACTACAATATTTTACAATATTTCACAGATGAAGAAACACTAATAAGGCCTGTTTATTGGAGCAAATATTACCCAAGTTGTAAATCGTGTTTTAATCTCTTCGGAGCCAGTATTTGATGATAAATTAAATATATTCGAACCTTGAAAACTTAGATTGTACAATCTAAGCCCGTTATAAAAGTACATATTCAGTCCTTACCTATGAAGTTGATAATTTAAGGCCAAAAATTTGGTATGAAAGATATATATTTAATTAGTAGAAATATTGACTTCTATTATTTATGCGGATTGGTCATTTTAATGCTGTAAAACTCTCGTGGAACCAATGAATGCTTTAAAGGCGTTTTTCACCGACTCTTCAAAGTCGATTTCGTCGCTTGTAAAAAGTTACATGAATTTTGAAAAAAATGAAACTCTATTGGAGCAAGGTCTGGCAAATACGGTGGGTGATCAAGAGTCTTCAGCCGTAACTCTTGCATCTTTGCGACTGTTTGCGGTGAACTCTGTGGTTATACGTTGTCATGCAGAAGCAGTGGCGATGAGGTCTTTGACCAGGCTCGGTTATTTAATCACGAGCTCCTCCATCATTGTTTGCAGTTTTTAACAGTACACATTTACGGTAACTGTACACCCAGACTGCAAGACGCTGTAATAGAAAACACCGGCACAGGATCTCATATTTGAAAAAAATGCAAATTTTCAACTTTACCATGGTTGCACAAACGAAAATATTTGAGCGAAAGCAAACGACGCAAAGGCAAACAAACAGCTGATTCTTAAAAAAGTATAACAAGGCCTTGAATTAAAATTTATTTGAATTCGAAATTCCAACTCAAACCCAAGTTATCCAAGTTCAAAGTGACTAGTGTGTAAAAATAGCAATTAGATAGGTAAGGACCCAATATTTCGACCATAATTAGTATTGATCTTTTTGTAGATGAAATAAGTTACGAGCCCTGAACTTATTATTTGGGATTCGTTAACCGATTCTGCCAACAGAATAAAGATTATTTATGTTATTATTTATAATATTGTGATGTATAATAACATATAGGTACGAATATATTGAATATGTTTATGAGTAAATATGAATATGACTGGTCAGTAAATTTCGTGTCGATTAAAAATCGACCAGTTAGATCAGACTCTCAGCTGATTTGAGCGACCAATCAGGGAGCGAAAATTCGACGGAGGTTCGCGAAGGTGTCACGTTCATTTTTGTTGAAACGCATTTTGTATGGGAACCGTAACTGGCCAGTAAAAGTTAGCCGATACTACCTACCGATATTACCTACAGGTCAACCGATACCTACAGGTTGCATATTGAAACGGAAACATGTTAAAAACTAACTATTGCTTCCACGAAACCTTTACTTGCGAGTAAAAGTACCATATAGAAATCGGCCCTAAAACAGGCAAAGAAAATTGACGCGCTTAACCGTCACACACACGATTCTCTCAAGCTCGCGATTATACTTGGTGGAATAATCTATCTACTCAGTCCTATTATTAATAGTACGCAATATTAAGCAACACCGATATCCTCCCATAATTCGACAGCGATCTATCTGCGACAGTGCCACTTAGGCAGCTTAGAATCGTTGAATATGTATCAGTCGTGGGCAGGTGACTCTCAAATGAATTGGCCGCTCGACGTTCACTGATCTGTTGTAGATGCAACGAGGCGTACTCTTGCAACAGAAGCGAACAACACCTGGTCGTGAAATGTTGCCCAACAACAATGGAATGGAATGCATTTGCGCGGCGGACAGGCCATGTATATGTCGCGTACAACTATGATGAATTCATCTTGCCTTTTGGTATGACCGTAGATAACTAGCAAGAGATGGGGCAAGCGACAGGTTCGAAGAAAAAATAATGCAATAGTCGATAGAGGAGGCACCATGATCCCTTATTGTAATATAACTGCATATTCAATTATAGGTTTTAAGTAATTAAGAACATACAGTAGCAAGCGAATTAATTAGAACACACGTAATAATTTTCAAAAATTTATTTAATGACTATCCTACTAATATTATAAACGCGAAAGTTTGTATGTATGTATGGATGTTTGTTACTCTTTCACGCAAAAACTACTGAATGGATTTTGATGAAACTTTACAATAATATAGCTTACACATCAGAATAACACATAGGCTATAATTTATAAAGATTGGTTTTCTATCATTATTATCACAATTTTCCATCACCACGCGGGTGAAAACGCTGGGCGCAGCTAGTTGATATATAAATTTATATGAATATGATTCGGTATGATATGAATTATATAACATTGATAATAATAGTTTTTTTAAAAAGGTTGATTATAAAAACCCAAAAACAGCCTATGATAAGAATAGGAAGAAGGCACACCGGACCTGTCCCGGGCGGTAATTTAAGGGGGCGCCAAATTCATGTGTTTGAAAAAGAAAAGCTCCATTAGCTTAAATGAGTTTTCGTAGCGCTGGGGTATATAATCCTTGAGATTACTGCAGCTTTTTAATGGGAGTTAATGGGCTCTTGCTGAGTTGGCCACGAAGACCCATTCTGTTCAGGGTTGGTCACACTCACGGGTCAACACCTATCCGACGGCCTCCACGCATGAAGTGCGAGCCTGGGTAGGACTCTGGCCTTATGGTTAGTTTCCCCAGGGAATCAACCTTCTAACGCTCCTGGACGGTCTGCGCACCGTGCGGCGTAAGCCAATCGACTGTGCACTCTGACTAACAGTCGGGGGAGTCTGGAAGCAGTACTGTTTCCTATAGAGCGGGGGTGGTTGCTTACCTTACGGCGACTGCTCTTGAAACGACCATCAGCTATCCGATCCTCGATGAACAGCCGGGCAAAGGATGCTGTGGTCCGCGATAGATTCGGTAAACACCGTTTCACCGCTTCGTAATGGAGAGGACCGCGCAAGCGACCTCGAACTCGTAACCAATCGAGAGACTGGAGTAATCTGGTCACAATTGGAAGTAAGGGCGTGAGTGTAGGCCCGCCGGGTAACACTTCTGGCTATCTCGCGGTTAAGGCGTTGGCCTCTTACGGGCTTGTGACGTAGCTAGATGGTGGACTGTTCTGTCCTCAAGTCTTTTGCGCTCACTCCAGGGAGATAGAACGACTAATCGTTAAAACTTCCTGAGGTGACGGGCTCGCCCGCTGTAGTCTAAAACCCATGTTGCAGCTTTTTAATGATTTTTGGATCGTAATTCATACTTCAATTACCGCCTCTGTCATCTTTGTTTCTGCCTATAGAAACCTGGACTTAATAATTCCTCACTGGAGTCGTATTATGAGTTCCTTCTTTTAGGGGCTTTCTAGACGATCAAGCATGCTTGTCAAGCATGGCGTCGCGGGCTGGGAAGGGATAGCAAATCGCAGGAAATATGCAGATATTTTTTTTAATTAGTAGTTTTATACCAGGGAGTCACGCCATTCATCAATCAATTGCTTCTAATTAACGTGACTGCCTGGTATAAACTACTAAAAAAGGCATTTTTGGTAAATATTAAAAAAAAGCATTATTCCTGCGGTTTACGATTCCTTCCCAGCCCGCGACGCGATGATTGACAAGCATGCTTGATCGTCTAGAGAGACCCTTATATGCCATGGGACTAATACTCGCTGAAAGATCGCTACACTTTTTAGCTGAGTTTTTCAAGTTCAAAGTTTTACAAGTTTTCATTTTTGTTTGAATTTTATTTGTATATCTAACTAATACATGCAGTTACAATGCACACTGTAAAAATATTGATTTGATTCTTACATTTCCATTTTCTTATTGCGGTTTAACGATGACGTAACGTAAACAGAATAACGATGATTCAATTGTAAAGTTGTTGAATTACAAGCAATATTGTTGAAACTCCATTACTTGATTATATTTATCAAGATTTCCCTTACGGTTGATATGGAAATAACAGTATACTGTAGTTTCTACATGATTCGTGTGTCCGAATATAACCGTACGTATCACTACATGCTGTCACATTAGAAGCGGAATACCAAGGACGCGACGTAATAAAATAAAATAATGTTTTAACATTACGGCACGGTAACTACTGTCACGCCAACACCGTTACGCGTCATGTTAATTCATACGTATAGACCACAGTCCGAGTTATATACGTAATTCTAGATAAAACATGCGTTTTTCCGTGTATTACATCTCATTGTAAGAAACAGGTACCCAGAGTTCCGACAAAATTGTCCTTAGAACTTGAAAAACCTGAACCAAATGGTAAATCGAATTTTCAGAAAAATACCCATACCCATAAACCATTGTTGAGATAGTCAATTAAAAAAAATGGAATAACCAACAATTTTGAAATCTTGCTCTTGATCATTATTCCCCATCACAGACAAACAAAATAACAGGACTCGATTTTAGATTTCTTTATCCGAAGATTCCACAAATATTTAGAATGCAAGTATCGTACAATCGTGGTATTGCTCGGAAATTAGTTTACCGAATCAGTAGTTTATTATATCGAAAACAGCACTACAAGATTGAGTGGTACGTATTGTGTTTGTTGAGTACAAAAAGCTCAGAAAATACGGAGCGATAATAATACGGCGCATCTGTGTGAACTTCGAACCGCTTACCAATGAGGAAGACTCACCTCCACAATAAGCGACTTCTCTACTTCCATCCATGTGTAAATTATCGCACATTGTTTCTGTTTCCGCGTGAAGATCATTAATGAAGATCAACGCTTCTGGATGATTTTATACGAATTCAAGGTGGACGGCTTTAGTAGGATTGGACTTGAAGGAGAACATCAGGTCATGGAAATTCTAATCAAATAGTTTTATTCTATTTTTCATTACATATCTTATATTTCATCTAAGATTACACTAGGAAACAGATATGACTTAAATTAAAATAAATTCACAAATTGATTCATCCCAATCCCATCCCATTGCTGATCTATTGTGTTCGCCACCTACTATAGTTCTGCGCCCTCGTGTCATTTAAGAACCGCAGTAGGCTTTTGGCGCCAGATTGTTTTACCTCCTCAGGTTAGAGGTATGGACCACCATTTATTATAAATTATAATCAATGTGACCCCCCAAGTGGGTGTATCTCTTACGCATTAGCGGGCCGCACTCGCACATGAGGTGCTGGGGAGTTTCCTCTGTCCCTCTAAAACCTTTCATTTCGAATCTGAAAATACTAGGAATTCAAAAACTTAGTATAACTGACCAAAAAGTGGCGCTGCAGAGAGGTGAATATATTTATTTCGCATAAGCTCCTCTGTTAGCTTACTGTGAAAGTTGCACCGAGAACGCTTCATTCGTTATTTTTTGACAGCCTTTTGAGTCAGACGTGTTGAGGTATTTTTGCGAAATTGAATTTTTGGTAACCTATTACTTTAATAAGTATTGTTTGATTTTGAAGCATGCCACTAAGAAACTCGTCTGCTATGTCGTCGATAAAAAGGTGTTTCTTCGCTTTGGTGTTCCGCATTATCTTGTATCGGTGATGGGAAACAGTTCATCAGTAGTGAGTTCACACTATTGATACGTGTTTCCAAAAGTGTATTTCAGTCGTTAACCCTTCGAGTAGCGCCACAATTTCATGGCCGACCGCGGCAATTTATTGGAATTTATTGCAATATCTCCGCGCTCGATAAAAGGTACTATAACTATGGAACTTCTCCAGCAATTATAAAAAGAATAACTGTGTAATGATTGCATTGAAATTTTGTATATAGAATATTGAAATCTCATTTTGTAAAACAATTACATTATTATGAATAAATTGATGAAAGGCGAAAAAGTGAAAAAAACTCAGCATTTCTAACTTGTACTTGTCTAACGGAAACATACGAAACCCTATTTAGAAATTGTAAATGCTATCGTGATGTTTATTAGATTTTCTATCAAAGGTAATATTTCGTTTTGCTTATTTACATACAAAAATATTTAGATATTAGCTCATAAAAAAACCAATAAAAATTATGATGATTTCTCGAGAAAAAAAAATGATGTTTGAGAATCGAATTTTACCAGAAATATCAGCGAAATGACGCGCAAAATTATTCTAGCGATCGTCTATATATCTATGATGATAATGAGATATTTGGTATGGATTTTAGGATGCGTTCGAATTAGAAAATAATATTTCTGTGCGCTCCAGGAGCAATCCGCCAATATTGGTCGTTACGTAGCCGAAGGGTTGTTGCCCTCAGTTTAATCCCAATGAAAGGCAGAATCGTAGTGTAGACTTCGAATCGTTTCGGATTTTGCACACACAGATACCGCCTACGCCCTCGTACACATTTGACTTACACCTAACGCATATTTAGAATGTTATTATTTTGGTTCATTAATTCAAAGTAGGTACCAGTGACATCTTTATTTTAGGCCATGATTCATACAACGTTTCCATTCAAATTCATCATTCACGCCTACACTGGTGTCCTCTTAGTGCCTCTTAAGACAAAAATTCTAACGTGTCGTGTTGCTCGGACAAAAACTTCTAGTTTCTCCGGCACCTATGTAAAGAATCTTTTAGTTCTCGCTTCTGATCATTTGCATATTTATTGAACGCTTGCATTCTAAAGCTAATTTAATCAGCACGGCAGATGCACATATTAATGGTGTTTGTGTTATTGGGCGATTTTCGTTTTTGGGATATCGCACGACATACTTTATACACGAGTGTTACTAGAACATTACAAGGTAAGTGCGTCATATCTCAAGTCATATCTTCTGCAAATCATATCTTCAAAAAAAAAAATCTGCATAACTTTACTATTATACTATATGTTCGCCGGTTAGTATATTTGCCTATACGATTGAATCGAACGTGTTTAACCCCTCATTTTGCGAAGTGAATCTTGCGGTTGGCGACCGTGCGTCCCGCAAGGGACGTTACGGAGCCAGCGGGTAATGCGTTTATTCTCACTATCCGCGCTCGCCACCGACGAATGATTCGCGTCGTTGACTCTCCATATATTCGACGTTTCGCCGCCGTATGGTGTGAGTTCATCCTTTAAAAATTTGACATCACGCTCAAATCCTTATATCCACCTAAGTCCTTGCCTACTTGCCTGGTAAGTTTTAATGTGACAATCGATTTTTATGTAGGCCTATATTACTCAGAAAAAATGCTTATTATCCGATAGTGTATTCTGAAAATCAGTGTTCCTTGATTTATTTTTAACACGCTTTTATTAGGTCGACCTGTATGTAACTAACTATGCAATGGAATCTAAGGTAACTAATTTAACAATCTTCCAAGGATCGTAGCGTCATGAAAATTGGCAGCTGTATGTAGTTCTGATGACGATACAATAATATGGTACTGTCGAACTGATCTGATGATGGAGTCGGAAGATATGGACTGGAACTTCATGATGGAACATCGTATCATAGCTGTGTTTGGACTTGTTAGAAAAGTCTTGGAATGAACTTTGACCACGATTAGGTTTCAAGGTCTGATGATGAAGCCGGAAGATAGGCGCTGGCATTCCATGATGGAATATCGTATCATATCGTATGATAGCCCAAAAGCGTGTTTTTAGTGTTTTTTTAAACTATTATTTTATTCATCCGAACTTTTGAATAATTCCAAAATCAACGATACAATTTTTTCAGCAACACTTGTGCTGGTTTTGGCAGCAACGCCCGGTGGCATAGTGGTTAGATCGCCCGATCATACTTTGTAAGGTCCCGGGTTCGATACCCGGCTGGGTTACCATTTTTTGTTAGAATGGAATTAACGGAAACGAATTCCAATTCTGTTAATCAAATGCAATAACAAGACACACACTTACACATGTTACACGCACTCATACATATACACTTTTCATAGTAGGGTTGGTTGGAAAAGATGGTCGTATGACAATAAACTTGCCCATTGTAAAATTTCACAATAAAGAGTAGAAACAAACAAGCTTAGGGCACCTAGTTTTGGGAATCACTGATTTAGATGATAAGTGTTACGCAAATATTGACGATGATTTATATTATTATTTTTCATCGATAGCACCTATTAAATATTTGTTTGTGAACACGAATACGTAATCAAAGCTCGCGGAAGTATTAATAGTATGCGAATGTTGAAAGTTTCTTGGTCTACGAGTAGGCGAGTACGAGTACATATACTGAGTGTTGTCTCTGCGTTATTTAATTGCGGACATATTCATGCATTTACCGAACAATGCTTGATTTTTTTCTCGCCATTATCGACATTTGCATTCCCCGTGACAAGACACAGGAAAAAATAAATAGTTATGCCTTTGTGCTTATCACGTGAGGTGCTTATAAAAGAATGGTCGAAAGGCGCGACGTCCGCTAGATTGCGCAAGTGCGTGGATAGTGGGTACTTGTATCACGCATAATCGTTTCGTTAGCCGTTGAATCGCCTGAGAAAACGACGATTTTTCATTCTTAAAACTTGTAAAGATATTCGGAGGATGGATGACGAGTATCTAGCTCCGCTATTGTGGCAATGGATCAAACGCATACGACTCACTTTCCCTTTCCACCAACCAACGAAGAGGGAAAGTATATTAGGATATAGGCCAAGAGGCAGCGACAAAAAGTGCAAGAGTTTTGTAAAAGCTGATACTTTCAGATCAGACATATGGCCATAGAATGCTGGGGTAGAGTCAGCAGGCCAGACTCCGGGACACCTGGCGCTGTTGTACTAGGAAAGGTTTAATTTTAATTAGTACCCTCGAAGTGTTTTGGAAAAGCTGAAAATTCCTCAGTAGACAGTGGATGCCATATAGAACTCGAAACAAATGGTCAGCCTGCTTAACAATAGAATGCGTGGCGTCAGCATTACTCCATAGATGCCACAAAAATGAAGTCCATTATATTGCGCGGGACACTAGACCGATGCGTAATAGTTACCGACAAATACGTACCGGCGTATTTGCAGGGACTTCATTTTTGTGACATGTACGGAGTAATGCTGACGCCGCGCATTATATTGTTTATCAGTCTGATTTTTTTCGGGATAAAGCCGGAAATATTTCTTTTGGGTCTAATGTGGATGGCTTTTACCTCTAATGTTAATTATTCCATTTGTTTTCTGTAATTTAGTTATAGTTGTGTAAGTTTATTTTTAGAGTACTTACATATTTCAATGTTATATTAGTGTATCTCACTAAATTTCGAGATTATTTATACTATTATTATTATTTTGATTCTTTATGGTGATAATATTTTTAACGGTTGAATTTTGATGTGTATAATTTTTATCTGTGTATATTATGATGGGTAGACAACATTCTGTTATTTTTTGGATATCGTATATATTCTTTCTTTTCTATATTTTTTACTGGTTTTGATTTAAGTACTTTGTTGACGATTATTTTTATCTATTACATTGTAGTTAGTTAAATGTAGTTAATAGTTAGTTGTAGGTATTTTAGAACGGAATTTTCGTATTTTTACTCTAAGGTAGGCTACATTCATTATGTGTTTTTATTATGTTTCTTTTGTTTTCAGATTACTATAAACTAACTTCATTTCCTTTGAATTCAAGCACCCTTATCAGATTTAACTTGTAATGTAAATGGTCATGTTTAAGAATTTATTATTTAATTTCTGGATGTAAAAATAAATCTTTTTTATCAGTAACGAAGGCTAGGATAATGTCATCTACATTAAAATTTACTACTATCAATAAAATATATAAATATACCCTCCGAAAAAAGAATGTGCCGTCCCGAATGAAAACATTGCCAGATCAGTTGTCAGATTGAAAATCATGCTTATCCCATGTAGCTGGAGAATATGTAAAGTTTGCTCGGAAGATTTCATTCTTTCATTCATTCAACTAACATCAAATGGCCAATCACGAAACGGTCAGCTTTATTGAACCGCATTCAGAAATAAATTAAAGATTGATCAAAAAATAATTGACTACCAAATGCCACCGAGGGGCTATTGTGGCGATTACGAATATTTGGCCACGATGTTGCCGGCGCCGGCCATTAGGCTCATTGCAACATCGATCAGGCTGTCTGTCGTCTGTAGTTGCAATATCGCGTCATTCTATCGCCTCGAAATTATTAAGTAGATTCATCTGCAACAAGGCGCCGCGTTGCAACTAATAGACTACAAATATTTGTGTAACAACCACTCACATCCGTATTTTGCACACCTAAGTGTGTGGTACAACATCCTTGTCGTCACCACTATTTTATCTAAATCTGAAAGATGAGGCAATACTCACAGGTTGATCTCATCGTCTGATATCATGATCTATGAATATTGTTTGATGTTTTGTTTAGATTTGTTTTGACTGATACATTATTGTCTGATACTGATTGAGCATTATTTGCGCATTCAAAAAACAATAACAGTTCGTTGTCGTTCGTAGGTACAGGTCGATTATTATATCTCAGGCCGGTTGAATATAGATCTTGCGATTTAACACCTAGCGACTTCTTCTTTTGGGGCCACGTGAAAGAGAAGGTCTACGCCAACAGCCCAGCGTCGATTCAAGACCTCAAAGATGGAATTCGTGAGGCTATCGAGGACATAGGGCAGCCACTTTGCGATTTGGTTATGGAAAAATTCATGAAAAGGATATGGTCCTGTAAGCGTGGTCATGGTGGTCATTTGCCTGATGTTATTTTCCACTATTAACGGCATATCTTCTCTTATAATGAAATAAACATCCGATCATTTATATTAAAAAATGGCATTTTTCTTTGAATATCAAAATAACACCTCTTATTGGAAAACCCTGTATTTGCGTCTAGGGTGGCTCCAGATAAACATTTCGATTCAAAAATATTTTTATATGTAAAAATTGTAATTAATTAAAAGGTAATGCATTGATTATATAGCGCAGTGGTTTTCGATCGGTGAATCGCCATCATCTGGGGGAAGGGGGGGAGGGGGGGGGGGGTTGGTCGCGAAGAGACTCCCGGAGGGTGGCAGGCTATCTAAAAAGAAAAAATTAAAATATTACAAAATATTCATTTATCTAATATGCCAAGATTCACAGCTTCGCAAGAGAAACATATTTATTATGTGTTTTGCTATTGATTTTACTAAACTTTATGTTGATCTAAGATGAAAACAGTTAGGTACAACTTCGAAAGTAAAAAACTATTAAAATTAATGTTGTTTCCGACATTGTTGTTACAAAAAATTTGAAAAATGTGAAAATAGTTCTCTCGACCCCCCTTGGTCGAGAGAACTAACTTACAGTCTTATTTCATGATATCTCTATACCTATACCACCTAAAATCTCACAGTAAATGGCTAATTTTATCTTTATTAACCACCTGTGTTAATGAATTAATTTATTTTGATTATGATTCTTATTTTATTGCTAATGTCTTCAACAAACACTGCCTAATTATTTTCTTATTTTGTTGAGACATAAAAGTAGTTATTGTGGTTTTGATACAATGTTTTAATATGCTGTCGCTGACTTTTTTTATAGATTTCTCTGAGGTTGATGTTTTTCTTATATATTGTTTTCACATATGTATATCAAACCGTTTCGTCAGCGCCCGCCGATAAACAACTCACTACCTCACTTTTCTTCGACTTGATTTACGAATATCACGATTTCGTATTGAAAACCAATATTTATCACAATAAAATTTAGCACAATCATCGATAACGGAGCTTTCTATTAGCGAATGAGTTAAAATCGGATGAGTATATATAGTTTCGGAGATTACCCCCTACATACAAACTTACAAACTTACAAATGTAACGGACCTTAAGTCCATTACATGCGATCAACAAATGCATCGATTTCCAGTGAAATCCACTGACACAATTCAGCTATTATTTTAACCCGTGCAGCTATGAATCAGCACGATGAAACAATGCTTTTACTCGGAATATTGTGGATTGCACCATTTACCGGCCTATATAAACCGTCGAAAAAGCAACCAAATGATCATTCCTCGAGTGGTCAAGTCTCCAGATAGCGACGGCACACTTCGGTGTCCCGGCTTCTCGGCCACATATCATTCCCCGAGTGATCACCTTCCCCCAAGGTTGCGACGGCATATTCGGTACCCCTCTCACGAGGTGTGTCAACGAATCCGGCTCCTTGGTTTCCTTTCCTTATCCTTCCTAGTCTCGAAACATCAGTCTGTAATCCCACAGACTCGAGCCGTGCCCAGTACAAGATACTAGGAGCACACATACAACCGCAGTCGCGCATCTATACACTCGCGTCAACATAACTTGTTCGAGAAGCGTTATAACTGGCAATATCAAACTTTCAATCAATAAATACCTTCTACTTCATTAAAAACCGCCTTTCAATACGGAGATAACTCGTAAGTTGATACCACCACCTCACACCGAACAATTTGGAGTCTTGTGAGGGGTGGTCCCTCACACAAACATACAAACTTACATACTCTTTATAATATTAGTATAAATAAAACCACCCCACCGCGGCATCGTTGTATGAGTAGCTAAGTGGGCAAGGACGGATGCGCTTGGTAAAAACGGATACGGATCTGGATCCAGATCCCAGATGTTTTTATTCTTGCTGATATCCGCCGATCCGGATACGAATACGTATATATTTCACATAGCACTCACCTACTTACATCGATCCCAAAGCAGTGTCATACTCCCTGCGCAGACGACACAATGCCACTGTTTCTGGTGATTGTTCCGCTAACAATCGTATCTATACGAGATCTTTACTCAGACGGAAAATTAAAATTTAATTGAAACGCAAGTGATGCGGGTGGCCGATTCGCTCTCGGCTCCATTCGTGTATTATCATCATCATGACACAGTGCTGTTTCCTGTAACTAGATGTTAGCTAACAATATTCTACAACTACCATTGACGTACAAAGGTCCGGGTTAAAAGCTAGGGAAACTAGCGTTTTACTCGGACATTTGTATGGAATCACATGCTCTGGGTTTATTTGTCGTAGTACAGATTTGGATCTTAGATTAAAATAATAGCATAAGACAATAATAGCATTGAAAAAAAAGATAGATAGTTAAAAACGTGTCTAAAAATTCGATATAAGTTCCTTTTCTAAAATTCTGTAAATAATCTACAGTTGTTATAAAACCAGAAACACATTTACTGAATAACTTGTGTGACATCAAAATGTAGGTTTGGAATATTTAGTTTTGTATTTTTTTTATTAAATCGTGACCTTATATCGTCACAGAGATGCGAATATTTCATTGACTTCAAAGTAAAATATCAGATGCAAAATAACGATTGTAAAGCAGGAATCGGGAACCTTTTGTACACTCAGACAAATATAACGCTGTAATACAGGGAAATGCATGTTTCAAGAAGGACTACGTATATAACATGACTTGTGATCCGTACGTATGTATTAACATGACGCGTAACGGTGTATTTACCATATCACGGGCATAGTAACTACACCGCACATTCATTACGGTGCACAACGAGATCTTGCTTTTACCGTGACAGAATGTTAATACATACGTAAGGTTATAGTCAGTTACAAGTATCATGTTGAAACTACATTATACCCTTATTTTCGTATTACCCGTACGGAGCATGGTGAAACATATCATCTAGTAATGGAGTTTCAACAAAATTCCTTGCAATTCAACAAACGTACGATTGAAACATCATTATTCTGTATAAAACCGTAATACCACAACGGCATTGTAGGAAGAAATCCAATATTTTTCTCAGTGTAGGCAGGCAGTACACTAAAATATAATCGATAAATATTCGCCTATTTTCTCTCCTAAACGAAGATTGTCATAGAAAATATTATAAATTTATTTTTTCTTTGTTACGCAGATTTACCGTCGCCATGATCCCATAACTTAACGCGTGCGTGTGAAATGGCGCTGAAAATGAAGAAGGACGTGAAGAAATCTTCGTACTATGTGTGGTTCCTGGGTGCGCAGGAGTCGCGCGGGCTGCGCGGCGACGAGTACGCGCTGCCGGCGATCGAACACCTGGAGCGCCGCTCCCGGGATCTGGAGCCCTTCAAGGTCACCCTCCAGGTCTCGCAGAAGGGTCTGAAGATCGTGCAGAACGTGGTGCCCAAGGGGAAACCGCAGACGATCAAGCACTTTATCCCGCACAACAGCATCACCAGTGCTGTGGTGCAGGGAGACGTCGTGGCTTGCGTGTTGCTGCTTTACAACCCGGTAACGCAGTGCCCGATACACGTGCATGCATATAGGTGAGTTATCTATTTGAAATCTTCTATGGATATGGGAGTTCAACGTTGTTCAAAAAAAAATCTTGGAAACACTAGTTAAAATGGAAGTTTACTGGCCCAAAGTTCCTAAACTTTTCTTTCAAAGTTCCTAAACGTTTTAATACTGCTGAGTAACCTTCTAAGGCCATATAAATAGGATAGAAAACGAATTTACCGCGTGAAATTTGTAGCACCCGACGTTTCGGTGATGTTGCAGCCGCCGTTGTCCAGGGTAGACTGAAAAGCTGTCAATCCGTTGTTTTGCGGGTAGGCCGCATACCGCTGCCGCCACTGCGCAGTTTATAACGGTGGTGGTGGGGGACCGGGCTTGGAGCGCGCGAATTTTGAAAATACGTCTTGCACACAACACTCACTTTGTCCTGTCTTACGTCTTTGCGTTCGGCGTTCGGCGGCGGGAACATTTTAAGAACATTTTTCGAACGCCGAACGCAAAGACGTGAGACAGGATACAGTGAGTGTTGCGTGCAAGACGGATTTTCAGAATTCGCTTGGCAAATTCGATTTCTATCCTATTTATAATGTCAAACAACCGCGATAGTCTTTGACTTCTAAGGCCTTTTGTCCACGGCACGGTTTTTTAACGCACGACGCGTTAGCCGCGCCGTAGACATCCATTTTGTAAACAATATTCGAAACAATTAAATAATTGTCCGCCGTGAAAACGTCGGGTTCCATAAACAAACTCTCATAAACTGCCATACAACACTGATACAAATTGCGCCGTGTGTAAACACGGCGCGCCGAGGAGCAGACACGGTGCATACGGCAGCGGCGTCGTGCCGTTTTTCTGCCGTGTCCGTTGATAAGCTTCTAGTGATTTAGTGATTTATGCAAGAGTGACGACCGTGCCTACACACGGCCAATTAACCGGAGGTTTTCACGAAAAAAAAATGTATATGGACAAGAGGCCTTACTGCGATTTTTTCTTCTTCTTCAATTGCCACGTCCGATATTGGACGTAGGCGATCAAGACTATGCTTCCTTACTATTCCAAATACGACTTTCTTTATATTATGAATTGCCGATAAGCCTCGAAGTATTCCGCTTCACCGAACAGCTCGGGTACGAGATAGAATACCCACTGGCATGGGGACCGATCGCATCTAGCAGTTTCGTTCCCGCGAACGAAAGAACAGGGTACGTTGACATAATCGTGACATCCTTGTGAATCAGGTGAATCAGGACAAGCAAAAAAGCAACTCTGAAAAAAAATATATTTTTTCGTAATCTTGAACATTTGACTGTTAAATAAAGGTTTAACAAGTCATCTAGCAGCTGGTAAAATATCGCGAATATTGTTTATTCGCGATATTTTACCTACCGCTAGATGGCGCAGCGCGGTCAAGACTTCTTATACTTTTTTGAAAAATAAATTTTTGATTCATCTTTTTGACAGTTTTCATTGTATCAAAAACTATTATATCCAAAGAACACTAGTTAAGTATGATAACATATGGACAATGGAAACCAGGGAAAATAATTAAAGGAATAAAAAACACGACAACCGTTAAAAACAGTGAACAATTGTATTTATAATTATTTAAATGCGTTTTTTATGAAATATTTGAAGTCTATGTATATATCCATATAGATACATGTATATTTCCGGAATGTATACAATAAGACCTTTCGTTTGACACTAAACACGATATAATTATGTTCTTTTATTGTCATTTGGACATTTAGACAGATACTTACTTAAAATTTGGGCTATGGTACCCTATGCCCTGTGATGATGTAACAGTTCTAACAATGCCATGCACTTATAAATCGGAAAAACAAGGAAAACATACTATTACATAGATGAGCTTCTGAACATACACTTCTTTTTTGATGTATAATAAATACATAACTGAAACTCGGAGTCTTGCTTATAGGAACCTCTTGAAGTGAAGATCTCTTGCAGTCATCTATCATGGTCGTAGCGTATTCAAATAGGTGTTATGAAACCCACGACGAGTAAACAAATGTTACGCAGATAATTGTACCCGTCTTCGCTCGCACAAATGTTGCGCGCTCGTCTGTCTTCGCCTACCATGTTGTAATTTCTCACACTGTCTTCCGATCCGCTCGAAGATCGCATATAATAAAATATGATAATCAATAAGATTGCCGGATACAATGGGGATAGTCGCCGCATGGAAAAGAGCGCCTTTCATATCGCCATCATCACACGACACGCTTGTAAAAGTACTTTACCACATGAACGGCACACGGAAATCGACGAAGAGGCTGAGGGACGGGATTTCCATACGGTTCAGCAAGTCCGACAAGAAAATTCGCATACTTTCTCACTCTGATCACACCGAAACACTGGCAACAGTGTGAACTATTTTTAACTTCTCTTTCTTTACCAATTAACCTTTATTTTATTTATACTTTATCATATTTTTTATAGTTACATAAAATAGTTTACGTTCACATTTAAAAAATACATATTATAAAAATCGCGAAAGGGCATTACTTGTCAGGATTACATCACCCCACTAGGTATACGCCTGTGTTGGGGTGATGGATACAAAGTTCTGAACTGTACGCTTTGCCTGCTGTCCTTCTTCCGTCTCATAAGAAACAATACGTAATATAATTTAGCATAATATAATAAATAATATAATATAACATAATATAATACAATATAATATAATATCATATATTATAACATATAAAATAATCTGTATATCCATAATTTACATCTGTATATCCTATAATTTGTGGTTAGAAATAAAATATTTTAATATATCATACTTTCGCATTCATCTCTAGTATAATTCGAGAGCCAATGAGACACCCGTCTCTTTAACTGGTTGTCGGTTATGTTTAAAATCTGTCCTGTGTACCTATATTGATATTTTAATAATTCCATAAGCATTTACGAGTATAAATACTTCGTAAATCCAATCCTACCCAAAACAATAAAACTGACTATTTTTAGCTATTTGATTGATAATTATTAATATTATAAAAGTAACCATGAAATAAATCATTAAAAATCTATTAAATTCAATTCAATTAATTATAAATAAGATAAAAAGCGAATTTACCGCTTGTAGTTCCTATCCACCCAAGAACGGGCTGTCCCAGTTGGGTGACAGAATCAAATAAGCATAAGGTTAAGGTTTTGCCATTCAGTTTCTGTTATTTTTGTAAGCAAAATCGATGTTTTATAGTAATTAATTCTTATATAAATAAAGAAATAAAGTTTGTAACACCCAATATTTCGGCGTCGTTGCAGCCGCCGTCGTCTAGGGTAAGCTGGACCGGGGTAGGGTGCGTGGGAAGGGAGCAGTGGGATACGTCTCGCCGAACGCTTTCGCTCGAGCGTTACGCGCGGTCGGCGGTTGGCAAAATTCTCTGACGTTTGAACATCTGCGTCGGAGGTGTAGCGCCTATAAGGTTTACAAGGTTTTTCTTTACCTTGCTATGTTTGTCAGTATGTTTGTTTAGGTCAAATCTTGCAAGCAGAATTAGAATTACCTCCTCTTTACCTTTACCGTAGAAATTTAACATGTTGGTTCAGTTCCGATGCAATGCATTTTTATGGTAAGCATAGCCTGATTCTGCACACAGGATTTGCTCCCGACGAGGGTACTCCATAACGGTCAACAGCAAGGACATGAAATTTTGTATACGCATTCAATTATGATAGCCCGTTAAAAGTTTAATCATGACATAGCTACTGAGCTCGGAGTTGGCTCCCGACGAGGGGATAGATTGAGAGATTGGGTAATGATTTTGATTCAGGCTCATCTGCAGTCTTGTTAAGTCGCTTGGGAAACTTAAATCATATACTCAAATGATATTTAACATTTATTAGATAGGAAACTCGACCCACAAGTGACTTGCTTGAGTATTACGTTCTTAATTGCGCACGAACTTCACGGCTTCTACTAAACCAAAGCGAGCGCCCTCTGAAATCCGCCGCCCCCTGAAGACTGCCGCCCCTAAGTCGAGGTATATATGGCCTATTTACAAGTCCAGCACTGACTATACTCCTCCATCGAGCCCGCCTTTCCCCGCGTACTTCCCTCACCGTCTACCACCGCGTTTACCAACTATGATTTTGGCGAACGGGTCGAGCGAGGCGTGACGGATGTCGCGCGATCCATCTTCTTTGACCACACAATAAGATTTAATTGGATGGGTACTAAGCTTGATGGCTGTATTAGACGTTAATATATAGCTGGCTCTGTATCAAACCTTCTGTTAATTCCTTACCTTTCGCCGGACACGCGGAGAAAAGAAATTTCTTGGTTGCGGTTTGAAACCGTGAAGTAGGAGGAGGAAATGACTCTGAATATAAATAACATAGACTAAGAATATCATAGATTAAATAATGGGTGGTTATAGTAAAAGTGTGAATGTTTTTAATAATAATAATAAATTCTTTATTTGCACTTAATTGTTATAAAAAAAGGCGAGCTTATTGCCACATGGCAATGTCTTACAACTAACCTAAACACAAAGGTACATGCGCGCATTGTGAAAAAAAAAAGATTATTACATAATGACATGATTATTACATAATGACAAATAAAGATCATTTCATAATGACATACAATACAAGATTATTAATTAATGTTTTTAATGACCTACAGTGTTTAGTAGGATAGTCAATAATCAATAGTCGTTTATTCATCAAAAAATGCAAATACTGTTGGATATGTCATAATAATAAACCTTTAAAACTCAAATAAATAAATATATATATGAAAAAATATATAAACAAAAACAACGACAAATAAGCAATACAAATAATGCTAATAATAACCAATCAGACAAAATATGTCAATTATTTAAATGAATAAAGATCAATAATTAAGACAATAATTATAATGAACAAGTAAATATATAAAAAAAACACGACTGCCGTTACAGAAACTGAACTATTGTATTTATAATTATTTTCAGAACGATTTTTTATAAAATATTTGTGGTTTTGTATATTTATCCATATAGATACATGTATATTTCCGGAATGTATACCAGAACTTTCATTTGACACTAAACATGATATATTTATGTTAATATATTGATATTTGGACAATTAAATAACAACTTACTTGATATTTGGACAGTTGAGGTACCATATGACACTCGGGATGACATAGCGATTCTTACAATAACAAACACTTCTAAATCGGTTTGAGCGTTTAGAAGTTATGGTGGAAATAGAAACGGAAAACATACATATTTGAACCCTGAACACATTACACTCCTTTTTTGTTGGGCAGTCGTGTAATAATCACTATCAAATTATTCCTACGAAGCTTACCGCAACGTCCGTAGCAGCACTGGTGCCCGTCAAATCACCAAAGTTTAGCAACGCCTGGCGTGGTCAGTACTAGGATGGGTGACCAAAGGAGCACTGCCAAGCAATGTTATAAAAAAGCCGGCAGCTTGTAAGATAATTTTATAAAAAATATATAAAGCGTTTGGGTGCTATCGTGGAGGAATATACACACAGACACACAGGCATACACATATTACACATACACTGATACATACACACACACACATAGATTCACAAAGAGACTTCAGTCTGGAAATGGGTTTAATCGTCTCGGGGGGGGGGGGGGGGAGAGTCAACATATATATATATATAAATTTCCGTCGTCATTTCGAAAAAAAAATTTGCGCGTTCACAATACTTTCCCTTCTTAGTGCCTCGCGTAAGGCATTGGCTTCTTACGGGTGAGTAACGTAGCTAGATTGTAGGACTGTTCTGTCCCTATGACTCTACGCTCACTCCAGGTTGAAAGAACGATTACATATCGTTATAACCTCCTGGGGTGACGGGTTCGCCCGTTGTAGATGACACCTAGAATGTGTCACTGGGCCTCAATTTTCAATTTTAGGAATGATTCGATCCACTTTGGTCTATTGCCATACAATACAATACAATACAATACAATTAACTACTCCAGTATATATGCATTTCTACACTTGGATGCGTCACAAATTAAATGCTAATTTAATTATTAAAATCATAACCATCATCATAGTTGTCATGGTCGTAATATGATATTCAATATTACCTACTTACAAATAATCAAAATATACTAATGTGATTTAGTAGTAGGGGAGAATAATATATTAATATAGAAATGGAATTTCTATGTAGAATAATCAAAGTAAAATTATTGTATTATCAATCCAGCAACATGCGATCGTATTTTTAAAAATACATAGATGTAAATTAAATTACATCAGAATTAGAGTGTCAGCTATCATAATACCATTACGTTAAAAAGTTACAAGTTTTACAATCAGCATGGAAAATAAACTCAGAATTAGACATATACTGTCTCTGACTAAATATACTGTCCCTGAATAAAATTTAGACATATACTGTCGCTGACTTTTTTGTAGGCACCAAGCTCTACAACTTTTCTGTAGAACATAATCATATATCTCTCATCGTTAAGGCAGCGTTAGTTAGAAACCTTTTCGTTCGACCGTTTTTTCTCCGACTTACTTTGCAAATCCGACTACCACGAAAAAGTCTTCATTTTTCAGATTAATATATATCCATATGACACTCACAAATAACGTGATGGCTTTCTATTGGTAAAAGAATTTTCAAAATCGGCTAAGATTATTCAGAGATTACTTCCTACAACCTCAGAAACTTTACCTCTTTATAATATTAGTATATATTACCTACATACAAATAACCAAAATATACTAATGTGATTTAAGTCAGGGAAAATAATATATTAAAATAGAAATGCAATTTCTATGTAGAATAATAAAAAAAAAAATTGTTGTCAATCCAGCAATATGCCTTCGTATTTTTAAAAAAAATGAATAAATGTATAATAAATTATATGAAAATTAGAATGTCAGCTAAGATAATACCATTATGTTTAAAAGTTTACGCATTTCATTAATCATCAACATGGAAAATAAACTCAGAATTTTCGAACTCCCTTATATCATGAATTGGGTTTCCTACCAAATTATTTATAATTATCTTTTAAAATTGGTCCTCTTCAAGGCTTTTCATTTGCTCTGCTATCTTATTATAGTAGGACAAATTTTGGTGAATAAAACTGTATCGCACTTTGGTAAGTCGCTGTCGGTTTATGTGGAGATTGGATTTATTCCTCGTATCGTAGATAATGATGAAAATCTTTATTCACCGGGACTTCTGCTAGGTTTCTACGAGCGTACATAATATTTTCATAGATTCTGTTATTTTATTCCTTTATTCTGTAAACTCTTTGATCATGTTTTTGCCAACATTGCCATTATGTTACCTCCGCCTAGTGATAAGCCAAGCAGGTGACGTTCAAGCCAAGCAGGCCAAGTGTGCCAGTGGGTCGCTGGCATGCGCTTCGCGACAGGTTTTCGTTTTGGATTCGCCGCTCCTCTGCCAGACTCTATAGATGCAAATTAATATCGACGACAAGATGGCGACGTGATGGCCCCTCTTGGTGCGCGATCTTTGCATCAGGCAGGGTCAAATTTTTGACCTCAAGGCAGAAATGCTGTGTCAAAACCCGTTTGCTTCTTCTGTAAGAAGGAAAGCAAGTAGCTTTATTGTAACAAAACATTTTGGTAGCGAACGTTTTGGTGCAGCTTGGGCCATACGATCTATTGTGTTTTCGGATCGGTTCAGGCCTCGGACCCTCAGCCGATTGACAAGTTGATGTCCCAAAAAATTTTAGTAAAAATTAGTAAAAAAAAATAATAATGACACTGTCTCACCAAAACATTAATTACTTAATTATTAAAATAAAACATATTAACGTAATAAAACACAATAAAGATTTTATACTTCTCCTACGTACGCAGCATTCTCGAATACGGATCTATCATTTGGTCGCCTCAGTATACAGTGTATAAAAATAGAGTTGAGAGACTCCAGAAGTACTTCATGAGACATCTTGATTTCAAATCGTTTTAAACCTCCGAAAGTTACTCAGAGAGACTTAACCGTCATAACATGGACTCACTCGAGGATAGGCGCCTCCAATATGATATACGTTTTCTGTACAATATTATTAATAATAAAATAGACAGTCCCTATTCTGTTGGCAGAATTTCCTACCGAATCCCAAATAATAAGACAAGGGCTCGCGACTTATTTTATCTACCGAGAGTCAATACCAATTGTGGTCAAAATATGTATTTTTATAGAGCACTTCGATCATATAACCTAAATTTTCAATATTTGGACATTTTTAATTTATCCTCAAATACTTGCTTCGAAGAAATTAGAAATACGATAAACAGCCTTTGGGTTTAATTGGTATTTCTTCGTACGTTAGTACGCAGGCTGTGGTATTGTTCACTACACTATTACAATGCTTTCTAGCCAGTATAATATTTTCTAATATTTTCTATAAAAGTTCATATGTATATTAACATCTTAAATATATTGTGATTTATATTATATATATTTATATTAACTATAATTTCACATTTTAATTTTACCTTGTCGTATTATTTATATTAATTTATTATTTGTGCACGTTTATGTATGTATAAATGTATGTTTGTTATATATCATCATATATCTTAAATACATCTACATAACTCATAATGTGGCTTCCCTATCCCTTTCCCCTTATTTAAACCGGCATTTTTTTTCAAAGCTCGTTGCACTGTAACAATAGATTTAGTTTAATTGTGAAAACTTTTAATTGGCCTTAGATTTGTATAATATGTGTTAGCATTATTTAAACGGCTGTAAGTTTTCTGAAAAATAAAAATAAAATAAATAAATAAAATAAAATAAAACAAATTAAATTTAAATTAAATTAAAATTAAATTAAAACGGGGCCGTCACGCTGAATCGTGTTGTGACCGATATCGGCCAATTGGGGCTCTAGGGGTTAACTCATGTTTCTGCTCCTATCCAGTAGCCTCCTCGTTTTGAAGACTACATGGCTGGCTGGCGACAGGCAATCGGTATATGCACTCTGACTAATTACTGAAGGGAGACTATGGAATTATACTGTTTCCTAAGCAGCCGGGGTGGATGCTGACCTGTCGTTAACCACTTTTAAAATGATCATGCCAAAGATGCCAATGGTCCACGATAGATTTAAACTGAATCATCGCTGAATATACGGCAGGTAGAGGTAGCGCAAGCGACTTCGAAGCCGTAACCAGGCTGGAGGTATCCTGATGGTTAATACCAGACGGAGATATCCTTCCAAACCTGGTAGTAAAAAGGCGAGGCTGCTCGCTTGGTACCTTTCCCGGTGCCTCGCCGTAAGGCGTTGGCGTCTAACAGGCTTTTTGGCGGAGCTAGACAGTATATTTGTCTTGTCTCTAAGTCTTCTACGCTCATTCCGCGGCTGAAAGAACGATCACATATCGTTATACCAGCCTGGGGTGTACCAAAACACTGGTTCCTAATGGTTCCTCGCAGCTTGGGTGGTGTTGACCAAAAATCTATATCATCTGGCCTGCCCAACTCACGGCTCAATTCCCATCTGGTCGCCTCTTCAAAGAGGGGCTTACTCTGTCAAGGGGGCGTCCGAGTATTACGTAATGCAATTTTTTAAGATTTTTGACCTGTGTTAAATGCCCAGCTGGCAAATTCACAGAGGGGTCTGGAGACGTACGTAACAAAATATGTATATATATACATATATATATATATATATATATATATATATATATATATATATATATATATACATATATATATATATATATATATATATATATATATATATATATATATATATATATATATATATATATATATATATATATATATATATATATATATATACATATATATATATATATATATATATATATATATATATATATATATATATATATATATATATATATATATATATATATATATATATATATATATATATATATATATATATATATAGATATATATGTATATATATATATATATATATATATATATATATATATATATATATATATATATATATATATATATATATATATATATATATATATATATATATATATATATATATATATATATATATATATATATATATATATATATATATATATATATATATATATAGATATATATATATATATATATATATATAGACCTTTAAACTTACATTGCACCGTCGAAAGTCGTGCACATCCGTAAGTATATCTCATTCAAACATAAGCATTTCCCAATACAAGCTGGAATTTCCTTCGCTACTTTTTAAGTAGCTTTTACTAATTTTATTTTAAATAAAAACATCATCCTATAAACGGATTTCTTTACAAACCTTTTCAAATATAACTATATATATATATATATATATATATATATATATATATATATATATATATATATATATATATATATATATATGTATATATATATATATATATATATATATATATATATATATATATATATATATATATATATATATATATATATATATATATATATATATATATATATATATATATATATATATATATATATATATATATATATATATATATATATATATATATATATATATATATATATATATATATATATATATATATATATATATATATATATATATATATATATATATATATATATATATATATATATATATATATATATATATATATACTGGTTGCGGCAGTGAGGACGGACGGTTTAAAAAAAATCATAAAATAGTTAATTTTTACTCAAAAACATATTTATTGATGGAATCAGGTTCGCAAGGAAATAGCATTTGAGACAGTCAAGTGTGGAAAATCACATCGAAATCGTTGATGGAGTGCTGGAGGCGTTCTTGGAAATTCGCGTAGACTCTCTCCAACATCGCTCTTTCAACTTGGGCGACTTCCACGCGAATTGCGTCCTTCAATTCGTCCAGAGTTCGGGGCTTGTTCTCGTATACTCTAGCCTAGTCATAAGAAAAAATCATTCCACGCAATTCGCGTGGAAGTCGCCCAAGTTGAAAGAGCGATGTTGGAGAGAGTCTACGCGAATTTCCAAGAACGCCTCCAGCACTGCATCAACGATTTCGGCCACCACATGCCTGATGTGATTTTCCACACTTGACTGTCTCAAATGCTATTTCCTTGCGAACCTGATTCCATCAATAAATATGTTTTTGAGTAAAAAATAACTATTTTATGATTTTTTTAAAACCGTCCGTCCTCACTGCCGCACTCTGTATATACCTAATACACTAAGATCCATTGTGTTTTCGGGTCGGTCCAACTCACTATTCAGCTCCTATTCAGTAGCCTCCTCGTGTAGTAGACTGCCCCCGGCTCCTCATGTGGTAGAACGACTAATCGTTAAAACTTTCTGAGGTGACGGGTTCGCCCGTTGTAGTTGACAACTCTAGTTGCTCTATCTCGTTCGCTTGAACTAATTTTAGTTTTAGTTCACAAGGAAACGCAATCGGGCCCATTATCAACGTTATTATAGAAGATAAAATAAATTGCTATTAGTTTGGTCATCAATGCTATTAGCGCCACCTGTATTTTCCTGACGCATAAAGGTTGCCAAATCGTTAATGTATGCTTATCTGAAAATATATCTTATACTCGAAAATAATGCGGTGTCTAACGCCTTTTTAATCCGACCCTGTCTTTCGCAGTTCAAGTCTACCTCTTTCTAGACCACGTAACTTGCATTTCAAGATCATAATACTACGATGATAAGCTTTGATTACAGTAACGGTATTATATTTATACGAAATGCCGACGGACGGCCTTGATTTCATTAGAAGGTGTACGCACCACACCTACTTGAAACAACAAAAGAATGGTTGAGAATTTTTTACTAATTGAGTAGATCAATTAAGACACCATTACTGGGACGAAGAAGGATTGATTAATTAAGAATGTAGATTAAAAGAAAAAGAAACATAACTTCTAAATAAGATAAAGATGTAAGAATGTAACGATAAGAATGGAACTAGTTAATTAATTTTGGATGGGTGACGCTATCTTCTCTTTTTATATGGAGCTTCTCTATTGCTATTTTAAGTACTGTTCTAATACACAGTTGAACTCATTGAGCCTGGCCTTGAACACAGTGTTCAAGGCCGGACTCAAGTACAAATGAGCCCGGTAAGCCTAAGCCAATAACATAACCAACCCTCCTACCACCTTCCCTTCCCCTCCTTTTCGCATCCCTTTGCTTCTTTTGTCTTCTTCCTTCCCTCCTCCTTTTCTTTTAATTTTAATGATTTGTTTTTCTTTTCATGTTAGTATTTTTTTTAGGTTTCATTTTTTTATCATTTTATTTTGTGTAGTTATCGCAATATTGGTGATATTCACTTAAGTTATAGATTAGCTGATATATATTGCCGCGAGTTAATAAGCTTGTATTTTTTTTAAATAAAGAGTTTTATTGATATTATTATTATTATGCCGTGACCCGGAGAATTTCCGGCAAGTATCCAAGGACAGATTTTATCTGAATATTAATTTAATAAATAAAATCGATGAACCCTCTCTTTTGGCCGATGGATGTACTTGTTTGCGTTCTGTTACATAAACGCCTCAAGCGGCGCGGTTCGTATCTTGGCTAGCCTAGGTAAAATTTTATATATGTATGGCGGAATTTAAATATTATTAGTGCAGCTTGTATATGTGATATTAAAACTAATATTTCGCGACGTGATTTCCGCCCAACAGGTATCTGTGTGCTAAATTTCTCGAAGTCCAATATTTAAAGATTGATATATTGTATGTAACTAGTGCGCAAGATTGATATATAACATTTTTAACTCTTGCAATGACCAAATAAAATTAAATAAAATGAAATATATTTATTGTCTGAATTCTGGTGTCACATTTATGGTGATGATGCAGTAGATTATGTCTCTCATAATTCACCGTTATAGCACAGATTGACAATTTTACTTATTTTCTAAGTTTAGTAATAAATTATTGATTAAAAGCATTATTCATTATTCTACCTAAAATAACTAGCAAATAACATTAATTTAAACTAAATTCATTGAAAGGCCTGAAATAACATTAAAAAAAAGATATAATATGAAATAATTGAAACAGACCGGATTAAATAAGTAGCATTAACAGTAGAAAAAATAAATAAAAACGATTCACAAAAATTACAAAAAATAAAGAAATAGTAAAAATAATCAAGGAATAACCAAATCCGCATATAAAAAGGAAATGTGAATAAATAAAAATCTTCGTAATCGAATTATTGTAAAAAATGCATGCCCACAAATGATGCCTGCACAGATAGACACACAAACAGACGCACAGACACCCAGCCAGAGTTGAATCTAGAAATATTCTTAATCGTCTCAGGGGGGCTTAAAATGGATATTTTCTTCTTCATCTCAATTTTTTTTCGAGTTCACAAAATTTTCCCTTCTGGTCGGTTGGTGGGCCGGGAAAATAAAGAAACGAATTTATTTTCCAGCGTCAACCAACCCTTGCTGCAGACTGTAGGAGTGTCTTAACGCCTGATGATGGGAACGAGGATCACGATCAGCAATAAACTAGAGCTACAACCTGCGAACCCGTCACCTCAGGAAGCTTTAACAATATCGATAGTTCTGTCTCCCATGAGTCAAGGGCAGAATACTTGGGACGAAAAACAATGCACAGTCTAGTCACGCCACCTGCCCGTCAGAGCCCAACTCCTTACGGCGACGCACCGGGAAAGGTACTCAGAGGGCAGCCTCCCCCTGACTACCAGTTTGGAAGGATATCTCCGTCTGGAATTAACCTTAAGGATATACATCATACGTCCTGACTGGTTACAGGTTGGAGGTCACTGGCGCGGTCCTCTCCCTTACGTAGCGGTGATTACGGTGTCTACCGAATCTTGAATGATCGGTTCAAGAGCAGCTTTCGTAAGGTTAACAATTACCCCGCTCTATAGGAAACATTATTGTTTCCAGACTTACCCGGCTGTTAGTCGGAATTCACAATCGGTTAACTGACGTCCAGGAGCGCTCGAAGATTGACTTACCCGCAGGCCAGCGTCCTATCCTGGCTCGCACTTTTGCATGGAGGTCGCCGGTGGGTGTTGGCCCGTGCATTTGGCCGACCCTATACAACTGTGTCTTAGTGGCTATACTGCAACAGGGCCCATTAGCAATTGTGATATCTTATTATCTATAGTTAATTCTAATATGTAAACCGTACTAGAAAGCGATAGTTGATCAACCAATCGATCACAGCTTGGGCTGCCTGACCCGGCGATCGGAAGCGAAGGCTGGCGCATGCGTCGCGCCGATAAGGCGAGCCTGGTCTCGGGTTAACAGCCATTTCGCTGATAGTGTTTGCTTTGTGTACCACTGACCCCGTTCGCACCGCGAAACCAGTTGAACAGACGAGGAGCTGTTCTGGTGTACTTGCCGAAAGGAGATTATTCGCGCCGTCTACGGATAGGGTGGGCGACGATTGTGATCGTTATCGAGTGATATTTTTTATTATTCCGGTCTTCGCCGAAGTAATAGGACGAGTTTTCTGTAATCGATTGACTTTTTTGGCAACAGCAATGCGACGTCACTCAGAGAATGTCGTTAGATTTGAGTAGGGCAATTATTTTGTCAACTCATTTATTTTCTTTGCGTAGCCTTGTTGTAGAATCGTAGGTAGTCATAATCCGAGATGGACTTATAATACTTATTGAAATATTTGTATTTACTGTTTCTATTGCGCCATACTGTTTGTTTGTTTCTACTCTTTATTGTGAAATTTCACAATGGGCGGGTTTATTATCATACCATAATCTCTCACAACCAACCCTACTATGAAGTGTTTATATGTATATGTGCCTGTGACGTGTGTGTGTATCTTGTTATTGCATTTGATAGACATAATTGAAATGCAAAATGGTGACTCAGACAGGAATCAAACCCGGAACCTTACAATGTAAGATCAAGCGACCTAACCACTATGCCACTATGTGTGGCCGGTGTCAATTTTGTATTTGTAATATTTCTAATTTTACTATTTTATAACTGACTCTTCGTTTTCACATTTTGATTATCTGTATTTTTCATTTATATTTACTTAGGTAATTTTAGCGGTTCAAATTATTTGTAAAATATTTTATATTTTTGTTATAAATCTAAATGTTAATTGTTTTAAAATAAAATAAAAAGTCAATCTACAAAAAAATATTATACATTTTCGTGATAAGGATAAGATAAAATCAATTCGACTATACCAAGATTAGGGATTCCTACCGAGTGTCTTATTTCACAATAAGAACAATAATTTAGATAATTAAAAAACACGAAGTGTGAACTACAAAAAGTGAACTACGGTAATTTATACGAGTAATTATTAAAAACAATTCGTTCGGTCTAAAAAGCACGTTTGTTAGAGAACAAAGTTTTTCGTTGAAACAAATTACAATTTACGGAAGTTTCGCTTCGTCCCCGTTGACTCGTGTTTTCTCTATAAACACTCAGCGCTTAAAGACGATTGCGCATTCTGTGGGTCAGTCGACGGGCCTTGTCTAAGGTCCATCGAGCGGGGCTTCATGCGAGTAGGGCTTATTGACGGTTTTCAGAGTGTGTATGCCCTGGGGCAGATATCTCAAAACGATTGCGCGCCGCGATTTAACGCGTGTCCAAGACAGGTTAGGACACTTCTCTCCAAAAATATGCGGCGTGGCCTTGTCGTTCGCTTTGTGTAGGCCCTGGTGTGTGATGGGGTTACACATGCGGGCTGGATAGAAGGTGGTTTTCATCCTGCAACGTCCACAATCGCATATTGCATTCGCTGTGAAGCCCCAGCGGACGAGATTGGCTCGGCATCTTGTGTCAACCACCATCAGTTGGTTGAGACTACGCCAGGTGGTATAGAGGAGTTGAGACCCAGGTGCTTTCTATTCCCTAACATCCTCGTTAAAAGCAAACCTCCCTAAGAGTGATGCGGTTCTAAGATTGTTTGGCTTAAAGTAATTGTGTGCGGCTCAAGAATGAATTTATTTACTATTTAAGGCGATTGTGAATAGTGAGGCTCCGGTGAATAGTGATTTTCATCATCACGATACGAGGAATAAATCCAATCTCCACATAAACCGACAGCGACTTAGCAAAGTGCCATACAGTTTTATTCACCAAAATTTGTCCTACTATAATAAGATTCCAGAGCAAATGAAAAGCTTTGGAGAGGACCAATTTAAAAAGATAATTATAAATAATTTGGTAAGAAACCCAATTTATGGTATAAGGGAGTTTGAAAATTCTTCGTTTATTTTACATGTGGATGATTAATGAAATGCGTAAAGTTTTAAACATAATGGTATTATGATAGCTGACATTCTAATTTTCATATAATTTATTATATATCTAATAATTAAAAAAAAATACGAAGGCATATTGCTGGATTGATAATATATTTCTTTTTGATTATTCTACATAGAATTTTCATTTCTATTTTAATATATTATTCTCCCTGACTCTTAAATTACATTAGTATATTTTGATTATTTGTATGTAGGTAATATTAATTATAATATTACGTCCATGGAAACTATCACGATAGTTATGTTTTGAATAATGAAATTTTTAGCATTTAATTTTGTGACGCATCCAAGTGTAGGTATGCCTATCTACTGGAGTAGTTGATTGTATTGTATTGTATTGTTTGTATTATAGTGTGTTTCTCGCTCCTGCCGCGGATGTCTTAGATCGTCTACCAATTACTATTAATTACAATTACAATTATATTATTCAAGTGCTAAACCGATACTCGACTATAAATTCGGGAGTAAATCGATTGAAATCACCCGCCCTTGGAGCGTTGCGGAATTCCATTCTTCTCCACTTGACCGCACTATCGTAAATGGTGATTTTGCATACGCCCACGTCGCTCGCTTGGTGTGCCGTCATTAAAATATGAATGGCCGGCGAAATATCCGGATCCGCCGCATCAGAAAGCTCACTTTCTTCGAGCGGAATGCTGCACCTTGCAGCATCGACGAAGCGCCCATCGACTTAAGGTCACCTTGAGACCTCCTTCCGCCCGATAGGACGACCGTGAGACATGTATTGCTGTAACTAGGGTTGAACTGCGCTTCTGGGATACGACCCCATCGGACCATCACAGTAAGGCTGATCCCGCAGAAAATTTACTGCTTTCGTCTATTGATATTTATGAATTTTGAAACACGACGAATAACAAGTAAATGTATTAAAAGGAATAAAAAATACCATTGTGGTTACAAAAAGTGAACTACTGTATTTATAATATTTTTTAAATCATTTTTTTAAAGAAATATTTTTAGTTTGTATATTTATCCATATATATATATATATATATATATATATATATATATATATATATATATATATATATATATATATATATATATATATATATATATATATATATATATATATATATATATATATATATATATATATATATATATATATATATATATATATATATATATATATATATATATATATATATATATATATATATATATATATATATATATATATATATATATATATATATATATATATATATATATATATATATATATATATATATATATATATATATATATGTATATATATGTATATATATATATATATATATATATATATATATATATATATATATATATATATATATATATATATATATATATATATATATATATATATATATATATATATATATATATATATATATATATATATATATATATATATATATATATATATATATATATATATATATATATATATATATATATATATATATATATATATATATATATATACGAGTATATATATATATATATATATATATATATATATATATATATATATATATATATATATATATATATATATATATATATATATATATATATATATATATATATATATATATATATATATATATATATATATATATATATTTGGAATATACTTAATCAGACCTTTAATTTGACACTAAACACTATATATTTATGTTAATTTATTGATATTTGGAGATTTGGACATTTAGACAACTATTTATTTAATAATTTGAAATTTAAGGTATCTTATGACACTGGGGATGACAAAACGGTTCTAACAATACTACATACTTATAAATAGGTTAGAGCGTTTAGAAGTTATAGTGAAATATAGAAACGGAAAACATACATAGATGAACCCTGAACACATCACGCTCATTTTTTGTTGTGCAATAGGGTAAAATGTTTATGTCGTGTAAATGTTAATTCTCCATCTTCCTATGACGATCGTTTGGCCTGGAGAGATAGTTCTAGAGAAGAGAGTTCTGGATGTGTAGATGAATGGGATTTACTGATGTGTAATTGACATGTGAATGTCGCAGCCCATTAAAGGCGTAGAAGGCTTCTGATAGGTCTGTCTGTACTCTTAAGCGGCATTTGAACATTGGCCATTAAAACCTTGACCATTCTTATCAGTTTATTACATGGTAAGCAATTGTCTGTTCAATTCAATTTCGATTAAATTTTATTATATTGTGATTATTATATTGTGATTATTATTATTAACCCTTTAATTTGTGAAGTAAAAACTCGCCCTTACCGTTTCGAACGTGAAACCGTCGAGCGTGAAATCGGCGTGAATTGATGGCCTTGAGAAAAACGTCCATAGTTATAAACCACTATACGGATCATAAAAATAAGAAATGTAAAATTATCGCATTGAATATGATTTTTTTTAACTGCCCATTAGACATTTTGCCGTAGGTAGGCGATCGTCCCGAGCGGGACGTTACACATTGGAGGGGTTTATGAATTATTATAAAAAATAATAATAATGATAATGAATGATAATAATAATAAATAATAATGAATAATAATGAATAATAATGAATGAATAATATGAATAATATGAATTAATAATTGTGATTATTAATATAAATATAATAATTATATTGTGATTATAAGCTATTTGCATAGCTTTTATCGCGGGCCTAGGCCTGCGCGGCGACCGAATGAAGAAATTTCCTAACGAAAATTAATGATTTTAAACTGATAATTACGTTTAAACAAGTACTGCTTACGATTCGAAAAAAATATATGTTAAACAAGAACATTTTCCTAATATTTTTAGCTTTGAATATTTTAGATTTTGTTTATATTACATAGTGTAATTAATTTGTGAAATTAGGTCTAACCGAACACAAAAACGACTACTACGCAAATACTATCTGGCCTATTATTATGAAACCTGCACCATTTTAAAGATAATTTAATTATCTATCTTTTTATCTACGAATTTTTACGAATAATCCGGTTTTTTTGCTTTATCGTATAAAAAATTCGTGCGCGGCGCTCTATCGGAAGACGTTTAAATTATTCCGATTCAGAATAATTTCAACGTTTTCCGATAGAGCGCAGTTATCTGATATCAGAAAAAATAAAATAAATAAAATAAATAAATAATTATAATTGCATAAGTTGTTAAAATGATATGCAATAGCTTTACCGCGGCAGTCCCCGAGTGCCACACGTATTTTTATATTGTTAGAGTAGTTTAGTTTTAGTTAGGTTAAGTAATGTAAATGGTTATTTACATGACAAAATTCTAATTTACTAATTTTAACTACTACATTAGTATTTTTTTTTATTACCAAAAATGTAATAAAAATAATAAAGATAGATTAGAAAATTCAATACTATCAAAGTCCCTAATATAATAAATTGGGTTCCTGATAAGAATATCCTGGAAATTTTACCTAAATGGACGTCTCCAGGACCCATGACAGACAATGGAATCTTATGGTAACGCATAATTATTTATATCGCATTATTTGCTTATATGGTATAGCGTAATTCCGAAGAGAAAGAAAGCTAGAGAGTGACAAATCAACAAGTAAATTACAACTACTCTTTCCTCGATACTCTGGTTATAGTAGTGCAAAATTTTAATTACATGTTTTCTTTCTTTGCAGATGTGATTCTGAAAGAACAGCCGAGATTCTATGCTCTCACCTCAGGGCGCTGATTGACAAACCCGAAAACCAGAGGAAGTTCGCCGATATCGAAAGGAAACTTTTGAACAAAGGGGCTTTGCCGCTCACGAAAAAGGTAGATAGTGTGTAATATAAGTAAACTTTTTAGGACATCTCTGTCTGACCTTATGACTTTAACCCCTTGAGTATGATACGACCAAATCTGGTTCTGAAACAATTATCCGTTGAGTATGATACGACCAGATCTGGTTCCGCGTTTTTTTCACTTCTTTGACGTTCTCATATTTATTCATAATTATCTAATTGTTTTACAAAATGATATTTCAATATTCTATATTCGAAATTTCAATGCAATCATTGTGCAGTTGTTCTTTTTATGATTGGTGTAGTAGTTTCGTAGTTATAGTACTTTAAGGTCGATGTCGCCGAAAATCCTGCAAAAGAGACAGATGCATCCATGAAAATACCCATTTACTCCAAGGGTTAACTATAATAATACTGTTTAACCGTACCCTATATTCGGATAAGTTATCATAGTAACGTAGGGCGAAAATTAACCGCATTCACACATTTTTCAACCGTTCAAGGTCGTTAAGCAGTTCCTCTGATAAATCGAGATAAGCCACATTTGAATAATCAAAAAAATCGGTTCTTTCACCCTAAGACTTTCCCGGCAAGTAGCCAGGGATTTCATCTGAATAATTATTTCATAAGTAAAGCCGATGAGCAGGTGGCAAAAATTCCTTAACGCAATGAAAATTCGTATTTCAAACGTTCGTCATCTCATTCAATTTTAAAATCGAATGGCAAATGCAGGTCGCCGTGAGCCTTTGAATTCGAATTCTGAATAAGCCACGCAACGCAAGCGTCGGCGCTTTTTAGGGCCTTACTATTTAATTACCATGTGGCGGCATCGAATATTATATGTGCCGCTTGTGTATGAGATAGTCCAACCGAAATTTCACAATGTGCTATTGGCCCAACAATGAATCTGCGACCAAATTACAAGTCTCTAAGTCCAATATTTCAATAATGATATAATACTAGTGCGCTTCCTTGTGGACCGATTTCAACCAAACCTTTTAAATCAACCTTTTAAACTCTTGCCATAGCCAAATTATGCCTGTATGCCAAATTTCAGCGCAATCGGATTAAGCGGTTGGGCGCTATTGTGGAGGTATATACACAGCCACAGAGACAACCTGACACACAGACAGAGTTTTAACTGGAAATGGTCTTAATCATTTGAGGCGGTTTCAAAATAGACATTTCCATCTCCAACTTGAAAAAAAAATTGCGCGTCTACACTTTCCCTTTCGTGGGCCGGAAAAGTACCTTGCTAACGTACGCCGTAACGTAAGAACCTTGCTAACGTACGCCACCGTGGAGGCATACACATACATAGACATATTTCATGAAAATTTTCCATATCGTCTCGGAGGGGGAGGGAAGGGGGTGTATATATCCGTCCTTATCTCGGAAATAATGCGCGTTCACAATACTTCACCTCCTCGTCGCTTGGTAGACCTGCAAAGTAAAAGGAAAGAGTGATTGCTTGAGTTTTAACTCTCGTAGATGGTGCAAACTTGCATATTTTGTAATTTACCTCGTATACGCGTGGTTGCCAATACAAATGTTCATCGACAATACAATTATAGCAAGATCTTTCGAGGCATTGATGCTTTCAGAAGATATTGTATATTTGAACTTATCATCAGCAGGTGCCAGATTCTTCGCTAGGAAGCGAAGTCAGCACTCGAGAATCAGAATCCTCAAATGAAGAACGCTGCGTCGCGAATCTATACGACAGTCTAGCGGCAGAACTCAAGCAGAAGTTGTCCACTGCCAAGGGACCCATTCTGCTACCTCCGAGGGATTATGACACAGTGCACAGGCAGAAGGTACCACCTTTTTTCAAAATGTACCCAGATTTTTTGGGCTTTCGATTAGATTTCCTATCATTTGGTCGGCAAACGCAGTGCTGGGTTAACCCATGTAGTAGTTCTTAGGCCCTTGAAATCTCGGGACCCCCTTTGAACTTTTCGGGGCCTTCATTAGTCTGTCATACATTCTGACGACGATATTTATTTATTTATTCGTTACATAAACATTCAAACGCAATAGCACAAAAGAAATATAATGTACAATCCAAAAAATACCGCTATATGCTTCTAAATTTAGGCATACATCTGTCTCTTCCCAGGCCAAATTGTGCATAAATTTTATGTTAAAGTGCATAAAATTATTCCTAATGTGCCAAGTAAAGTGAAACCGAGCCCGCCTTGCTAGGCACTCCTGTGATAAGGCGAGCTCACTTCCTGAGTCTTATTGGAGTGCCACGGTTGTGTCAGTAAAACTAACAAATAAAATTTTATATATATTACCTAATAATTTTAACCGCAGATCATAGTAAACGTAATGCGATACCGCCTTTTTGCCGTTCCGACGGCTGCGGTGCGCTTTCCTACGAACTTCGTTTTTATTATTGTAAGCCCAGCATAATAAAGTAGGCAAATAATTACGTATCCGACCCAAAGTCTTCACAGATTGACGATTTTCAGGGGTTCATAACTGGCGTTATTATATCGAATAAGAAATTAATCATGAGGATATTTTTTTCCTATAAAAGTAGTTTTCTATGTATAAATTAACCTAAAAATTACGTAAACATGTACTTTATTTAAATTAAATTATTTTACAAGAGATTAAATAAAGTTTATATTATTATTGGATATATAATTTATATTACAGGAAATTAAATTAGTTAGCTTAGAATAGACGAATTAATTAAATTACTTTAAATTAAATGAATTAAATTTGCGTAGAATAGACGTCGCACAGGAAAAGTGGGCCGTTAAATATTGCTGACATTTAAACAAAATACGGCAGCAGCAAAATGACGATAATTTATAATAATTATAAATTATCTTTTTTCATTGCAATTTCAATTCAATGATTTTTTTTCTATCTATTAGAAACAATTTAAAAAATATATGATTGTAATTATCCCTTGTCGCGGGGCCTTTAAAAGGCGTGGTGCCCATAAGCTTGTGCCTACATGACCTATTGGATAATCCGGCACTGGGCAAACGTACGATTATTCATTATTATTATGTTTTATTTGTTGTGTGGGGCTTGTCTAAGGTCTTTATGAGCCTTGTAACTCTGCGACCATTGCTGATCTATTATATTCGCCACCTACTATAGTTCTGCGCTAAACCTCGTGTCATTTAAGAACCGCAACAGGCTTTTGGCGCCAGATTGGTTTACCTCCTTAGGTTGGAGGTAGTGACCACCCAAGTGGGTGTATCTTTTACGCATCAGCGGGCCACACTCGTATATGAGGTGCAGGGGAGTTTCCTCTGCCCCTTGGCAGAACCTGCACATTTTTGTGTCTCGGAGCTTGAGGTTGTACATGTGTTTGTTCAGGCTACAATGCCCCGAGAGCGCCCTCACCAGTATGCGTAGATTGTTCCTATTTAGCGATAAGGCCTCACGGGCCGTCTTATGGTCGTAAGCCTTAATTAGCACTTTGGAATGATTCAACCCTTTCGTGTTGTTCCAGTGGTTGACGGATTGTTCTAAACATATTTGTTTGAGCACTAGGTTTGCAAGGCTTTTTGGTACTCCGCAGCAACGTTCAGGGCCGCATAACGTTCCCTTTGCTCCTCTTAGCAATTACGTCGTATTACATACAAAATAATTTGATTCTAATCTCCTACAAACTAGTTTCCCTCGGTTATGAACACACTGCCCCCAGCGGTTCCAGTATATTAGAAAACACCTCTGGAGCGCATCTTCTGGGATGGTATTCACTTACGCCCTCGCATTACGCATGATGTCTTCTATTGTTTTAAGTCGGTCCCTTTTAGCGGAATTTGGGAAATAAGCCAAATGTGACACGAACCCATGTCGAAGTAATAGTATATATAGTAAGTAATAGTAAGCAACAACAAAAAATAAAAATTAGGGATCCCGCAGTCATCAAATCTTTTGTTTTTCTAAAGTATTTTTTTTCATAAAAAGGTGAAGTTAATAATTCCTGCGTCTAAATTGTTTGAACACCTACTGCTTGACTGCAAATGAAACTAAATGTAACAATTAAATAAACGTTGATTTTCTATTCCAGGGTAATCTATCCGGAATAGATACTCGTCGTTGTCTGAACCAGAGCATAGTCGGGGTTAACGCAAGGAGAGCCTTGGAATCTTCTGGAGGCAGCAGCGGCATTGGCAGTGACCTGGCTCCATCGCCTGACCAGAACGACTACCATGCACAGCATGACAATCAGAGCACAAGCGGTAAGTTCTCCTAAAGGTCTTTTTCGTTCACTTGTGTTATAGAGAATTTTAACCTCCCCCCTTCCAACCCCAACCCAACCTTAATCCCCAAATCTCTCCACCCCGCAACGTTCCCCTTTTACCCCTAACCCCCCTTCCAACACCACCCCAAAGCACCTTTTGCATATTAAGCACTTGGGTATCTATAAAGCACTCTAGAGAAGGCCGGATAGGAACCCACAGAAAAAGAAGAATATCGGAAAAAGAAAACTATTTTTGGCCGGAACTTTATACATCCTGAGTACTTGGTATATTTTCCTCGAAGTTAAAGCATTCTAGATAAGGCGGGATAGGAGTCCACGGCAAGAGAAGAATATTTTTGACCCCCCTCCCCTTCCCCCCCCCCCCCCCTACAGCAAATCTAGTATTTTTGTAGAATTTCCGTGGTATTAAAATGGCTATTTTCCAATATGGTTTGTTTCTCGGTTAGGCTCGGGCGGCTCGATGTTATTATTTGATTAAATGTATGTCGGTTTTTTTGTGTGGTTTGTATATTCTTATACAAGCGGCACAAAAAAAACCGTTTCAATATCTCTATATTGAAACCAAAATTTAACAATCGAATAATTTCGACCCTACGACGCATCTGTGTACCGAATTTCAAGTCTCTAAGTCCAATATTTCGATATTGAAGTATGACTTACGCGCCCCCCTGGTGGGCCGATTTCAACCACAATTATTTAACTGGGACACACAGAAGTGCGTCCACAATACTTACTTTTCTTGCCAGGAACGTAAAAATGGCTGTGTCACCCCAAGGCGTTCACGGCAATTAGCCAAGAACGCTATCTCATTCGATTTAAAAATCGAATTGCAAACGTGGGTCGTCGTAAAATTCGCCGTTAAAAATTCAAATTTCGAACAAGCGACAACGCAATGAATATTTAAATTTCGAACGTGCATCGTGCGATTTTAATGCGTCGTCGCAAATTTAAATGTTTGATTCCCCCATACACAAGTATGGCGGAAATTAAATATTATATGTGCAGCTTGTAGTATATAATGTGGCTTTGGCACAACAAGGCCATAGCGACCAAATTTCAAGTTTCTAAGTATAATATTTCAAGGATGATATATGACTAGTGCGTTTCCTGGTAGACCAATTTTAACCACAACCTTTTCAACTTGTGCCATCACCAAATTATGCCTGCACACTTTCAGTTTAATCGGATCAAGCATTGCGGCGCTATCGTGGATGAATAAACAAACACAGACACACTTCAGTCTAGAAACGGTCTTAATGGTCTCGAGGGGATCAACATTGATATTTCCGTCTTGATATCGTAAAAAAAACACTAAAAACACGCTTTTATAAATGCACGTAAAAACCACATCATCAGACCTTGAAACCTAAACATGGTCAAAGTTCATTCCAAGACTTTTCTAACAAGTCCAAACACAGCTATGATACGATGTTCCATCATGAAGTTCCAGTTCATATTTTCCGACTACATCATCAGATCAGTTCGACAGTACCATATTATTGTATTGTCATCAGAACTACATACAGCTGGCAATTTTCATGACGCTACGATCCTCGGAAGATGGTTAAATTAGTTACCTTAGATTCCATTACATAGTTACATACAGGTCGACCTAATAAAAGCGTGTTAAAAAATACGCGTTTACAATACTTTCCCTCCAGGACGCTTGGTGGGCCGAGAAATTAATTGATTTTATGAACTTAATTACTGGAATTTTCTTGATTAACGTACACATTACTGACAAAAATCGCTGCAATTTTAACACGCAATTTAACAGGTGTCGAAGAATTAACGCAATTTTCGGCGAGAAGGAATTTGAAACTGAAATTCCGCCGAAATTTCGAGGGGCTTGCGTGACGGTGACGTTAATTAAACAATAGTAAAATACCAACAGAAAATAATTAACAAAATTGAGTAATCCGCAGTCCGGCTTTAAAAAACGACAATCATTATAAGATAATACGTTAGAATTACCGCTGTTTTTTTGACGTGTTGTGTTGTTAACCAATGGGTATTATATCTACAATACCGCTCAAAGTATATGGGCACCAAATTGTTAACGTACTGAATATACATACACAAGTGTATTTAGATAATCCTGCTTTTAAGTATATTTGAGTACGTCTCGAACTGCATTTATATCTATACTAATATTATAAAGAGGTAAAGTTTGTGAGGTTGTAGGGAGTAATCTCTGGATCTACTGAACCGATTTTAAAACTTCTTTTACCAATAGAAAGTCACCTTAGTTGTGAGTGTCATAGGCTATATATCAATTCGAAAAATGAACAGACTTTTTCGGGTAGTCCGATTTGCAAAGTACATAAGTCGGAGAAAAACGGTCGAATGAAAACGTTCTTACGAACGCTGCCTTAACAATGAGAGATATATAATTGAGTTCTAGAGAAAAGTTGTAGAGATTGATAATGCCTACAAAAAAATCAGCAACAGCATATGTCTAACTTTTATATTTAAGTCACAAAAAGTAGTTTTTTTATATTAAAAAAATTATTTAAATCGTTAGGTCATGTTTATTGGTCATATTATCAACAATTATGAATTCTTATCAAAATAAGTAAATTTATCGTCTCAAGTGTTTAAAATAAAAGACTTTTCCCTTTTACTGCATATAATTTCCCTTTTACTGCATAAATGGTTAAAGAGATAATACGATATAGGTATGGAACCGCGACCGTGTCGGGTTGGAACTCCTGTAAGACAATATATTTTGCAAGACAATACTCCTGTAAGACAATATATACATCTAATATAGGATACAGAGAAGTTTCGAACAATTAAAATAAACATAATTTATTCAATCATAATCATTTCATTGACTCATTTGAAACCCGGTAATATAGCCAAATCGGCATGCAAATACATACATACATATATGCAGTAAAAATATAACCCTCCTTTTGGCAGTCAGGAAATAAATCATAGCACTCAGTACTAAACGAACCAAACAGATAATTTCATCACAAGTAAAAATGTTTACCGCCCAACGAAGTGGGCACGGGTCAGCTAGTCGCTTATAAAACAAATTTGTTAAAGTACCCCATTACCTAACCTAATACAACATAATCCCTATAATAATGGTATCGAATATTGATAAAACGTTACGGTATAAAAGGGTAATTTAAAAATTCTGCCAGGAATTTAATAATTTTATAGTAGACAGCCCTATTTATATTATCTTATTAAAGCTTATTTAGGCGTTGTTTGCCTAAATAAGTTTTAATTAGAAACGTGATTAAGACTATCTACAGTGAATTTAATTAATTCTTCCCAGAGTTTTTAAATTACCCTTTTATACCTGAACATTTCGCATTGGCCCATAACTTACTAGCATACGGAATCATAGCTTGGGGTGGATCCTCGCTGCAAGCACTTGATCCTCTAAATAAAGCTAAAAGTCGCTATTAAGAGTAATAAACAAAAAACCCGTCCGGTATTCTTCTGAGAGCTTGTACAATGAATCTAAAGTCCTTGACGTTCGTCAAATATACGCTAAGGTAGTCCTACTCTACTACTATAATCATGACAATTATAATCTATATTCAACACACCATAAAGGAACACGAGTAACAACAACCAGACAGCACTTAATCCAAAAAAAGAGAACAAGTTTTGCACAAAAACACTTCTCTTACATTGCTCCTCGACTGTTCAACAAAATGAATAGTGTTTTTCCTGCAGGATTGAAATCTAGGAATAGTCACGGCGTAAAGAAAAACCTAACTAAGTCACTTTTGACTATGGGTCGACAAGAAACGGAGACATTAATAACATATATATTAAAATAGTGCACGATTTGTGAGATATATGTATATATATATATATATATATATATATATATATATATATATATATATATATATATATATATATATATATATATATATATATATATATATATATATATATATATATATATATATATATATATATATATATATATATATATATATATATAGTATTATTTTATATTTATCTATAAAGTATATATTTATTTATATATGTATGTATATATTTATATGTATGTACCTAAATTTAATATTATTACGCTTTCTTATTCTATTTTTAACTTCTCAAATGTACCATAATAATATACAAAGATGTATTACAGCTAGTTACGAAAACCACTATATCTTTTTTTATATTAAGCCTACCTTAGTACAGGCGAGGCCTAGTTAGGATGGCTTGGAATTTTAAAAATACATGTAATATTATAGATAAATAAAGAATTTTGAATTTGAATTTGAATTTGAATTTATTAATCTCCGATATCTTTATTATAGCGATTGTGCTCTACTAGTTAATAGTGCCACAAAACAAATTTGATTTGTAAGCGATATCCATGCACTTTGGGGAAGTATTCAAATGTGCTTCTTCTTCTTTTTGTTTCTTTTTATGGCAATCACCTATAGACGGTGCCTTTCTGCCAGGCCGTTTTTGGGGGGCATTTAAGTTAGTTTGTTAATATAAGACGGCCCAATACTAAAACAATGAAACAAAGGAAATTACTTAATCATACAAATTTAGGTATGTTAACATACAGGTAGAATATGAAACATGGCTATGGGGGACGATACAAATGGAGACGCAATATGAAATATATTAACCCTTCAGGCCTCGGCCCCCCAGCCGATTAACAAATTGATGTCCCAAAAAATTTTAGTAAAAATTAGAAAAAAAAATGAGTTATGACACTGTCACACCAAAACATTAATTACTGCCAAACCACTGTATCCATAATTAAAATAAAATATATTAACATAACAAAATAAAACAACAAAAAAAAAAATAAATTAAAACGGGGCCGTCACGCTGAATCGTGTTTTGGCCGATATCGGCCAATCGGGGCTCCAGGGGTTAATATAGACATTATTAAGGGAAATATATTTACATACAACTTTATATATTTTTAGAGAATTGAGGGATAACAAGTAGAGAACATATAGAGAAGTTGGTTTTTACAGTGTATAAGGTCTGGGATAATTATTATGGATGGGGCAGTTAAAAAATGGGTGGTCCAGCGTGCAATCCCCATGTCCACAATCGCACTGCGGAGACGCGAGGACGTTAATACGATGGAGGTGCCAAGGGGTGGAACAAAGACCGATCCTTATGCAGCAAATTATCGGTATCTCTTTTCGGCTAAATGGCTGATGGTGGTAGCACGGTTTCGAAGGGATTTCGCCCTGGATAAGTGAGAAACTATTGCCCTTTGTGATAGAAGTGAAATTGGCCTAAACGGGATTTACTAAAAACACTTTTATACAATCAGTCCAAAAAAAAAATGGTTGCCCAAATACTTTTGAGCGGTAGTGTATGCCTAGTGTATGGTAGTGTATGCCTAGAGTGTGCCTAGTTTACATTTTGCAGGGTACAGAAGTGGAGCGAAAAAGATTGCTTAAAACATAACTTTAATATATCCTTATCTTAGAACCCATCAATATCCTAAATAATTCCTAGAATCACTCAGTAGCCAATCTCATAGAGCATCTTATAAAAATACTAAATGTCAATATTACACTTCTTGTTAAAGTATTATTCGTGATTTTCTAATTTTTCGCATGCTTGCGTGGTTTCAATTATTTATTCTTGTTCTTCTCTATATTATGGCGAAGTTGATGGTGTAGTCACCGTCTGGTAGCTTATGTGTCTGTAAAGAAGCTTTGTGCCGTTCCCAGATTTGGTGGACGCTCGCGACCTCGAGAGTCCTTGATCCTCGCCGGATACTCACCACATACATAGCGGGAACCTAAAATTACAGCGTGGTGCTGTAATCAGTTCATTAGGATACTTTCAGTGTGGATTTCGGTTAGGATACTTTCAGTGTGGAACAGTTCAGTGTGGATTTTGAGAATATCTCAGACTAGTTTAGATGTGACTCTCCTCGGGTTTAGTGCTCTCATAGACAATTGGCTGTCTGGGTATATATACAGAATGTTTAGCAGAAAAACCAACACATTTTTTGAGGGATTGGAGAAGCGACTTGCTAGCTTTCATCCATAGACCTTATGTCCTAATTGTCACCTTTTTTATATATTTTTTTTGGTATAACCCGAAATTTTGCAGTTAAGTCATCATAACATTTTTGATTACGGTAACAGTAACACGAAATAACTTGTGTTGTATTCTGCAATGTATTATTATTCCACATAAAATAATATTTCATGCAAATAGTTTCAAGAAAATAACTTTGATCTTCTAAAATCTTAAAAATGTGTAGATGTATGAAAATTGACAAGTTTTAAATCCATTATTTAAAAAAACTAAAAGGTGTTTAGAACTTAGCTTGGTTTTAAAAGTTCTGTAGTTTATAGCCATTCCAATGATAGGCTACATGTAATAGAAAACATTCAGTATTTGGTCAAAATAAGAGATAATACTTTGTCAAGGCTAGGCTCTAATTATGAAACCGATTAAAAAAATGCAGTCAAAGAATTAACAATAATAGTTGCAGCAATAACATTGCAGAATACAATAATAGTTATTTTGTGCTATTACTACCAGAAACAAAAAAAGTTATGACGACTAAAACGCAAAATTTCGGGTTATAAATAAAAAAAAATACCTTGGCTTTTAGGACATAGGGTCTATGTGTAAAAGCTAGCAAATAACCACCTAATCCCCCAAAAAATGTGTCGGTTTATCTGACAAAGATCTTGTATAGTCTGCTGGTTTTATGTCCTCTTTAAGTTTGTATGCATGCACATACAAATGGTATAATTTTATTTTTTCCACACCCTCTGAGAGTTCGCAATTTTTGCAATTGCCCTTTTGGTAATCTCTATGACCATCCGATTGCTTACTTCTATCACAACAAACTCCTACCTGTTTTAAAAATAATAGCAATAACACATAATATGATTATTATAGCTACACATTATTTATTGTTTGAAATGCCGTGGTGTTTGAAATATCGTGGGTGTAACGATCCCATTATAAAAATTCATGTTATCTTCAGGGCGAAATAGATTATTTTAATTATGTTGTTCGCCTCGATTCTACTCCGCGGTATCGCGCCGATCTTTGCCGATGTTGACCGATTCGCTATGCCCGATTCAGCGGAGCCGAATTGCTTTAGATTTAATCGGTCGACAGATGTATTGTAATACAGGTCATAGAAGGGGCGGGGCGTTCATGGAATTTAGAAACCACACATTAGATGGTTTAATTTGTTGTTATTTTTACCTTAGTTTTGTATAATAAATTAAATGATATTACTGCAAAATATATTGACACGAGGATTCATGGATTTTCAACTAAAAACTAGATCAATTAACAGTAGAGAAAATTTAGTGAGGTATCACTGTTATGGTAAAGTTTCTACGCTCATTACCGGTCTTTATTATGAAATAAAAGGATTTTTACAATTAACTAAGTTGATTATATTATAAAATTAGTCTTTAATTAATAATAATCGCAAATTCTAAAATACTGCTTTTTAATGTTATTGTGTTGGCTGCATTTTATTTTTATACCATATATTTTATATACGAGTATTTATGACCTTTTAATATTGTTTTTTTTATACACTATTTAATACATAATTCATTATGTATTTTTTCAAATCTTTGTCTTTTTTAGTCTTCTATATGGCAATGTTATATTTAAGACTAATTACATAACTAATTTCACAATTCTTAGAAAAATCTGGTCTAGTTAAGAGTTCCATCTCCTGACGACCTCCCCCTCCCCCAGGATAGCCAATGTAGTAGGTATATTGTAGTATTTTTTTTACTATTTCCGTGAAATTTAAATGGTATTTTTCCAAAAATGATGTAGTATTTTCTTACATATGGCTGATTTTAAATATTATTTGCCTCGCTTCTATACAAGATATTCAAACCAAACGTGATTTCCGTTCAACAAGGCATCTGTGTACCGAATTTTAAATATCTAACTACAATATCGAGATTGGCATATGACTAGCAAGCCCTCTGGTGGGCCAATTTCAACTACAATCTTTTTAACTGTTGTCATGACCGAATGATGCCTGCATGCCAAATTTCAACTCAATCGAATGAAGCGTTTAGGCGCTATCGTATACGATTACACACAGACACAGCTACACATATCAGTAGAATATGCTTATTAAGAACCCAATGTATTCTGTTAAGGACTACTTTGAGATTATTGTTTTTCCTAATCTTCCATAATTATTTATGGTACAATCTTTTCTTATTTTTTTTTAAATTTCTAATTCTGATTACATTACTAAATACAATCATTGATCATCAAAGATGGAATAAAATAAAAAAATGTATTGACTACTTCTATTACGACATTTTTATTGATGTAATTTTATATTTTTTATAATTTTAATTTTACTGTTTTATAACCGGCTCTTCGTTTTTATATTTTGACTATCTGCAGTATTTTAGCAGCTCCATTTATTTTAAAAAGATTTTAAATCTTTATTTTAAATTTTAATAGTAATTGCTATACAATTTAAAATAAAAAGTCGATATTTAAAAAAAACATTATACCACATAAGGTATAATATCAGTTATTCAATTTGTCTATTAAGAGTAGGGATTCCTACCAACTGGCATATTTAAAAAAAAATAAAAAAGAAAAATAACATATAAGTGCGTTCCCAATACTTTTCTCTCCCAGGAAAGTAAAAACAAACAAACAATCAATTAATATTGATTGATCTACATAATATACATATGAAGTTAATTTATGTTAAAATATTTCATAGCAACAACCGATTTCGAAAATAAAATATTCTCATTTAAAACAAAAAACTTTAGCGTTGATGAGCTGGAAAGTCTAACATAACAAACGTATTTTTTGCTAAGAATGTTTGTTTGATTGATTGATCGATTGAACGTCCCTCGTTTAGAATTATTACAAAAGATACAGGTCAAACGCCAGGCAGAACTAGTCTTTATGCTATTGTGCTCGACGCTCGTAATTTGGCGAGCGGAGGCGCAATGAAAAAATCACACGTACAGATAATAGGTAAGGGCGATTTCAAAACTATATCATTATAGTTGCGAGTTGCGACTACGACGCTGCGAGAGACGTGAAAAAAGGCGACCGTCACAGTAACGTCATCTTGCACGTAATATAATTCTTAACTAGTGTAGCCATTAGATAAAGAACGAACGATGAAAGGCATGTGTAATCGCTTTAGTTGCGTTATCTGCGTAACGAAAGCACTTAAGGCCCAGTGACAGGCTAAAGACACTTCCGATGAAAGTGATATTAAATTGATTACAAATGATTCTGCTGTAATTTTATTCATATTTTAAAATTATGGTTTCCTAAAAACGTACAGCATAAACAGTAAAATGTAAACATATAATAGGTCCAATTGCGTTTCTATTGAGTTAAAATTAAGTCGCTTTAAAAATCAATTGGATTAGTGCGTGCATTAAAATAATAGCTATCGTGTTTCTGTCAGATTTAACAGACGTAACAAAATCTGCGACTTCGTTCTGTGTCTATGGTAATGTACTAAAAAGCTGGCAACACAGGTTTTTCGAAACGTCAAAATCGGCGTTCTGAATGCATTTTTTGCGCGCGGCTGGTTAGCAGATTTGTTTGGAATTTCTTCTGATCCGAATGATATCTGATGGGGAGGTGTTCTAACCACCTTCTCGTACTAAAAGACAACATCTAATTTACATAATGTTATGACGGAAGAGGAATTTTGTTCGAAATCGAAAAGTATAGTACGTACCGTTGTCGTTATTCATTCGACCTCCTTTGTAATATCCCAACGTACGGGAACATTCCAGCAGCCACAGCAAAACGGCAATTTCGTACGTAAAAACACAAGCGTCACCCACTGGGCCGATTTCTATATAGTACTTTTACTCGCAAGTACAGGTTTCGTGGAACCAATAGTCAGTTTTTGACATTTTTCCGTTTCAATATGCAACCTGTAGGCATCGGTTGACCTGTAGGCAAAAGTATCGGTCAACTTTTACTTGCGAGTTACGATTCCCATACAAAATGCGTTTCAATAAAAATGAACGTGACAGTTCGCAAACTTCCGTCGAATTCTCGCTCTCTGATTGGTCGCTCAAATCAGCTGAGAGTTGAGATCTAACAGGTCGATTTTGACGGTTTGAGCCATTGATCATGTGGTTTGAGCTTCAGTTTTATGTTTTTCTGGTGAATTATCAGTGGTTTCGCGCTGTTAAGAAGATAAAAAGTCGGATGTAAGGGCAAAAATGGCCGATGCAGAACCGAAAATAGATGAGTATACAGTTGGCTTTTATGTTATTATGTAATGAAATATAAGAAATAAGCAAGATTGTCGTATGGCTTGCGCAAAGTAAGGTATATGGACACGAGAAAGTTACGAAAACAATAATCTAGTTGCTATTATAACACTATAACATAAGAGTAGAAATAAGTCGTTTTACTATAACCTATATGCGGGATTTTAAATTTAATTTGATATTTTGACATATTTACTTGGTTTCTTTAAATGTAAATGTAGAACAATGTTATATTTAAACAACATGTAGATGTAGATTTCAAAAACGTTTACCGCTTTTCAAAGACCTACTGATAATATATTATTTTAGAAGCGGACGAAAACCTTTACAAGGGACGAGATGAGGAGGATTGTTGGCTTTGCTTCGAACGCGGATGTCTACACCGCTGAGCATGAGAAAGGGTACTTATTTTTTAAAGAATAGATAACCGTATATTTAATTTCATTTATGTTACAACTTTACAATTGTGAAGGGATAACACACTAAATTACTTAATTTAACATTCGAAGCCCCCTACTGTTACGATTCCCTCGTTCGCATCCCTAAACCTGAACCTTCGTTTCAGAAAACCGAAATTGTAATAATCCCGTAATAATAATTGTAGAAATCCCGTCTCACCGCTAACGCAGTTACTTGGTTTCTTTAAATATAAATTTAGAATAATGTTATATTTAAACATGTAGATTTCAAAAACACTTAACGCTTTTCAAAGACCTACTGATAACACATATTATTTTAGAAGCGGACGAAAACTGTTGGCTTTGTTTCATACGCGGATGTCTACACCGCTGAGCACGAGAAAGGGTACTTTTTTTTTTACAGAATAGATAACCGTATATTTAATTTTATTTATTTTACAACTTTACAATTGTGAAGGAATAACACACTAAATTACTCAATTTAATATTTGAAGCCCCCTACTCTTACGATTCCCTCGTTCGCATCTCTAAACCTAAACCTTAGTTTCAGAAAACCGAAATTGTAAACGTCCCGTATCACCGCTAACGCAGTCGATTATGGACAGAAACAAGGAAATGGAGACTATTATAGGACGAATAATCGGTATTACGCTGCAAAACTCACGCTACTCGTGGGTAAATGGTTTTTACAAGGCAATTTTGTTCCGTTCCAAAGATAATGTGAATTTATTCTTTGCAGAATCTCCGTCGGCCTGACGAAACCCAGCTGCCCCCAGAACATAACAAAAAGTCAAAAAAACATAAATAAAAAGCCAATAATGGATAACTTGTTTTATTTTAAGGAATATATACTTCAACCCCAAACATCAGCTATGCCGAAGAAAACTCTCAGTTCCGGTAGTAGCCTCGGACCAAACTGAAATAAAAGAAAATGATTATATACCTATTTATTTGACAAATACTATTTGGTGATTTTTTTCAATAATATTTGGTGGTCCTCACGACAAATTTATGACATTGACTTTTTCTGTGGACTTTTTGAAGTCTCATTGTTTTTTACTGAAGCCATCGCCAAACTACAAGCTCTTAATAGACAAAGGTACCTACTTTCTCGCTAGAGGCATTTCAGTATGAAAATGCCCTCGATGAGAAATACTTATTTATTTTTTATTTATTTATTTTATTTATGTATTATTCATATATTTTATTTTCAAAAATATTTAGGAAATAATTTTACAAAATGATTTTGTGTCACTACTAACTAGGCAGTGCCTGTTCCGAGGAAAACGCCAATTTTATATGATATTACTTTAAATTTTCAAATTTAGCTTTATGAATAAGATGTAAATAAATTGCTATAGTAAATCAAAGAAAAAAAAATAAAAACATTAAAAAAAATAAAATAATCATTAAAAAAATATATATCATTAAAAAAAATCAAAATAATCATTAAATAATAAAAGTAATAGAAAATAATTATAAGATAAATCCAAATACAAAATATTACATTATTAAAATAAACAGCTGAATTCACTCTTGTTTACATAGATAATTTATATTGCTAGATATGTGAGGTTGTTTAAATCGTGTGTATGTACATTCCGCGCGCGAGCTGCGAAGAATCGGGGGATTACGCCGCCCCTGACCGTTGCCTCATACCCTGCTCTAGTACTGGGAGAGCGTGGGGTGTGGAGCGACGGTCGGGGGCGGCGTAATCCGCCCTCTTCGCCAGCTCCCGATTCTTCTGTTGCTATTTTTGAAATGTCATAATGTCATAAGGTTACTTTCAGTTTTCGTTCTTCCTTCATTTATCCACTGAATGAGACTTTTTAAGAACCACTTGTGTCAGTCCCGAAATTTCGAAATATTTTCCTAAAATAATGGTAATGGTGTTGTCTAGGCGTTGATCTCCTGGGCAATATAATATGGTATATGTGCCGATCTTGTGTTCTTAGCAGGAAACAATGTCTCTACTTGCGCGCGATTGAAATATAAAGAAGTTTTTAAATATTACAATTGCCTAATATCAAGTATTTTCGCTTCGAGAAACAACTACTTATTAGAATAAATTTTTGGTTTTTTGAGTACGATACGAATTATAGTTTTTTGTACGATAGTAATTCTTTCGATTGTAGTCTTACAGCATGCTCACCACCACATAATAGCGTATATTATCATTATACATAGTCCTAACATAAATACTGTTACAACATTAAAAGCACTAATTGCGCAGCGAGTATTAGTGGAATTGCGTATTTGACGTATGTTTGTTGACAGTTGGTCTTTGTGCAATTATGCACAATTAGTAAATTTAGTATTTGTTTTAACATCGTCATGGAGTGGACCGACAAAGGAAATCGTGTCGCAGTTATTGCGCTTTATCGGTGCAAAGTCGAGAAAAGAGAGATCTAGCCGCTCGAAGTCAGCCGTATGTTTGTGTATCGGTGTATCAAATTATCCGAGGATACTGGTGACATTCAAGACCGCAAGCGGTCCGGCCGTCCTCGAACTATTCGTACCATCGAAGGCCATTGAAGCCGTGAAGCATCGGATTTTGAGAAATCCACTCCGAAAACAGAGAACAATTGCGAGAAAAATGAATATGAATTCGATGTCCTTGGGCCGCATCATCAAAAAAGACTTGGGTCTTGGGGCCTACAAACGCCGCACAGGACAATTCGGCTGTCCAAATTCAAAACCTAGTAAGTGACAATTTTTCAGAAAATGCATTTTTTCCTTAATGAGACTTACTAGGTTCGTCCCCACATATTCTCATTCAAATTTATACGGATATTAAATTAATTCCATTATTTTCAGAGTACCATATACCTAGTATCTGCAAAAAAAAAAATTGAATACCAAATTTAAAACACAGCATCTCACCTTAACAATTTCATAACCTAGCAAAGGACTGTGGCTTACTAGGTTTTAAAATTGTCAATGTGACATACTAGGTTATTAAATTGTTATTTTATATGTTTATGGTCGGCAACACCAAAATAGTTTCACAGTATGGGACCAAATCGGTCAGTTCAGTCGGATTGCGCCGGTGCACGCATGTGTTTGTTTGAGGTTATTGTGGATTAATTTAGAATCTTACAATGGCACAGTCGAATAAAAAGAACTTTAAGAAGCGAGTGGTAAGAAAACTAAGTGCGCAATCAAAAAATCCACCTCTGCAACCTATCGACATCAACATAAACTGCAGAAGAGGTAGAATGTTGGTGAATAAAAGATTGCCATCAAGAGAAAAGCTGTTTGTGCCGAAGTAAAAGAAAACCGTGGAGGTAAAAAACCCAAAATGGCTAGAGACCCAGTGATTGAACATATAGTTTCTTTCAACCCGACAGTCAGTCACTACAGACGGCACAACGCCCCACTTACAAAATATTTACCCCAAGGCCTTACTTTGGAATACATGTTTAAAGATTTTGTTCAAAATAATCCTGGCTTCAAATGTAGTAAGGAATTATACAGAAAGACGGTGAAGGAATTAAAGATTTCATTCCATACTCCCAAAAGTGATGCGTGCGATCAATGCCTAAGCCTTGAAGAGGGCTTAAAAACAAACCCCAACAACGAAGGTTTAAAGGAGGAACTATTAGCACATAAAAGTAAAGCTAATACTGCCATTGAGTTCTACAAAAAAGATGCAGAATTAGTACCAACAGCTCAAGAGAAGGTGAAGGTTTTCTCCATGGATCTACAAAAAGTGATACTGCTCCCAATAATGCCAGCAATAAAGGAAGCATTTTTCCTCAGTAGACTTATAGTTTTCAACCTTACATTTGCGTCACTGAGGAAAAATTCTGAGAGTTACTGCGTCTTGTGGCATGAAGCTATAGCCGGGCGTGATGCTACAAACATTGTTGACGCGATCATAACGTTCATAAAAGCTGAACGTGACATTGAACATTTTGTAATATGGGCTGACAATTGTACAGCCCAAAATAAAAATTGGATATTATACACAAGCCTCGTTTGTATAGTTAACTCTAGATTAACCCAAGCTAAAACTATAACCATAAAATATTTAACCAAAGGTCACACACACATGTCCGCTGACTCTGTTCATGGGAATATAGAATCCAACATACGACGCCAAAGAAACATATACGATTTGGCAGATTTAAAAAGTCTTGTGGGAAAAGCACGGAAAAACAATTTCGTTCTTGAAGTGGAGCACCAGCATAATTGGTTAAGAAAGAAAAGGAGTACCAAAAACGTAGAAGATCCATTAAAATCTTTCACATTAAATCCAATTGTGGAATCTAAATTTAAGGAAGGTTCGACGAATTTGTTCTATAAAACAGACTTTACGATGGAAACTTATAAGGAAATCGATTTTCTCATGAAAAAATATAATCCATCAGTGGTACCACAAACAGTCGCCAGACAACGAGGACTAAAAACAAAAAAAAAAGAAGACATCGTAACAAAACTAGTTCCCTTAATGCCAGAAAATAGGAAAGAATTCTGGCGATCTCTTCCAGCAAATGATGCAGTAGTCGACCTGGTGACAGAAGGACAAATGGTAACTGATGACCATTAGAAATGAAGAAATGAAGTTTCTAATTGTCATTAGTTACCATTTGTCCTTCTGTTTTGTTATTCTTCCGTCGTTTATTATTAACTAGTTCTTACAAATGAAGCTACAGTTTACAATTATTCTTTATTCATCTGAAACTAATAATATAATTATAATATAATAATAATATAATTATAATATTGCTGGTTTTATTTGTGAAATGCGTGATATAATAATACAATCCTAAGTAATAGAATATAAATAGTTTTAAACAATGTAAGCTCTTTAGAAAGTTAAGAGTAAGATAAAATCTACAAACCTAAAAAAAAGAAAAAATACATGATGGGTTCTAAAATCGGAGATAGTAAATATTGTATGGCAATTTATTAATTTAAAACCTAGTATGACGTCTTGAATTGGAGATAGATAAAATTTTATGACAATATACTAATTCAAAACCCAGTATGAGATCTTACTAGGTTTTGAAATAGTGACAAAAAATATATAAGAAAAATAAAACAATTTTAACAACAGTAAGTGCTATAAAGCGTGCCATGTGCAATTATTTATTAAAATTTCAAGTTATTCTACATCCTACAACCTATTTTCATAGTATAGAATGATTTTTTTTTTCGAAACTTGCTTCGTTTTCAGCGGCTGGACAAAAATATGTTTTTTGCTTCTCCTGCACATTTTTGTCAGAATCACTTACTAGGTTTTGAATTTTGACAGCCGAATTGCTTATGGCCGCTCTGAAGGAAAATAGAGTGAAAAAATGCAAGCGGCTGTTGGTCCAGTACGCGGGTTGGAAGTACAAACAAATCCTGTTTACTGATGAAAATTTTTTCACGGCGCAGGAGAAGTTCAACATGCAGAATGATAGGGTGTACGCACACTCATCTATAGAGGCCTCCCAGGTCATTCCACGGGTCAAGAAAGGTCACCATCCGGTTTCAGTGATGGTTTAGTGGGGTGTTGCCTATGATGGCACCACAAAGCTCCATTTATGCAAAAAAGGCGTGAAAACTTCAGCTAGAGTTTATCCACGGACAATCTTGAATCATGTTGTGAAGCCTCTTAACCAAACAAGGTCTCAAAACTAGCATTGGATATTCCAGCAAGATTCGGCGCCGGCACACAAGGCCATAACCACTCAACCCTGACTACAGCGCCATGCACCAGTATTTTTGTCACCAGATGATTGGCCTGCTGGCAGTCCCGATCTGAGCCCGCTTGATATAAGCTATAGGTTGTTTTGGAGGACAATGGGTGCCACAGAAGATACAGCAACATCGAAGCCCTCAACTCTGCCCTGGTCGAAGCAGAGAGCAGTTTCCCCTTTATATAAGCTGCGTCATTCGATCGACGACTGGCCGAGGAGACTCAAGGCCTGCTTTAAGTCCAAAGGCGGCCAGCTAGGTTTACGACAGCTATCTTGTCACCATTATACCATCCATTCAGCCCCTCCCCCTTTGAAGCCAAGTATTGAAATTAACTAATTAGGTATATTTAAATACGAGTAACATTTAATTTTTAATAAATAATCCTAATTCATTAATTCACTTGAAAATCGATATTTACTTTAAATAAATATTATTTAAATAAACTGATTTTTTCACTAAATTTTGTGGTTTTTGGAGGCCCTTGCGACAAATTTATGATGTAGATTTTTGTTTTGTTGACTTGAAATCTAGATTTTTGGTGAAGTCATCGCCACTACAAGCTCTAAATAGACAGATTATAGCTTCTGGATAGAGGTATTTCAGTATGAAAATGCCCTCGGTGAGAAATGTTACAAGCGTTGTCCGTGTTCGGCCCTTATCCTTGATTAGTCTCTCGTTTGAACGCTATCTTTGAAAGAACCTTTTCTATTACAAAACATTACAAAAAATAAAGTTAGAAATACAATTGCTATGGAAACAATCGATGTGCTTAGATTAAGATTTTATTTGCAAAATTTGTGGAATAAGTTTGTCCCTTCAGAAAAAAAATCCATTCGATAATAAAATAAAATACAAAAGCTGCTGTTATAAAATACACCGACTGACTCATCGGGTCCATCATAATATTATTACAATTCTGTGGGGGGAGCGGGGGACTCGAGACTAAGATTAATATTTACTAGAAAGGGGCACTGTTCCCGCCGCCGAACGCCGAACGCAAAGACGTAAAACAGGATACAGTGAGTGTTGTGTGCAAGACGGATTTTCAAAATTCCCGCGCTTCGAGCCCGGCTCCCCACCACCGTTATAACCTACGCAGTGACCTACCCGCAAAACAACGGATTGACAGCTCTTCAGTCTACCCTGGACAACGGCGGCTGCAACGTCACCGAAACGTCGGGTGCTACAAATTTCACGCGGTAAATTCGTTTTCTATCCTATTTATAATGTCAAACAACCGCGATAGTCTTCGATTTTATATTAGAAAGGGGACATTAGAAAACGATAACTATAGGCTGTTCAGTTTTCTCTCGCACCTATTTATTTTTTTGCATAAGCTAGACTCGAATACGCCAAGAGAACAAGCCGGCTTCCGGTCATGCTTAAACTATCACCACAGACACTAAAGACCCTGGTAGAGAAATGCGATTAGTATAAAAATCAGATTATACTGACTTTTATCAATTATGAAAAGGCATTCAACTCCGTAATTTGGACGATCGAAAAGCCCTAGCGAGCTGTTTTCCAAAATTCTTCATTTTGGGTGATTTTCAGGAACAGTTTTAGTGTTTTTTTATTGTGTCACCTCGCAACACTGCTTGAATTCAACTTAATACCCTTAACGGTAATATTTGAAATTTTATTTACCTGGAAAAATAGGTTTTGATTAGCTCTGATGGCGTAACATCGTCCTTATTTTGGCGAAGTGATCAATGTGGTAATTGAATTTCCGCCTCTGGTAGTGGCCGTTAATTTTTCTAGTCTATTGTCATTTTAATCCAACAAAAGAATATCGTTTTCCCCAAATATCAAAGCAACTGAAACAAAACAATTTTTGTGTAAAAATAATAATTACTGTTTTTTGCTTTTGCTTTGTAGCATGGAGAAATTCTTTAGGTGAAATTATTACAAACATCCGTTTTTTTAACATCGCATGGAAGTATCTAAGCAGCTAGCCAGTCACCCAACAAGATACCACAGTATGCCAGACAGTAGCTTCTCTTTGAACAAAATTGAAATCGAAGCGAATACGTCACGATTCGTAAGGGCTCGGATATGGCCGCCAGATGTCCCGCTACTCGGCCCACGCAGATATGCAAACAATAGAAAATGTCGCCAGCCTTTACCTGTGCGTAACGCTAACCAAAGGCCTTCGTCGAGACGTACCCCTCTGTCCAGATTCCTCGCACCCTCTTCCCGCAATGCCCTGTAGCTTAAGAGTAAACCTACTGTTTGGTATACTGTGCACATACTGTTCCTGACTGATGATGCTTAACATTATGCAACAAATACAGTAGAGCTTTAATAATCCGAAATCCGTCAATTTGTAACTGCTCGGATTCACGAAGCATTTGGATTATAGCACGAGGAATCTTTAATGAGACATTTTTAAAAACTAAAAGATTTAGTCTCATTCAGTGGTTAATTAGTAAAGGAAGAACGGAAACTAAATGTATCCTCATGACATTTCAAAAATAGCAACACATTTACACGCGCACACTCACACACACACACACCCTCACACACACACACACACACTATACACACCCTCACACACACACTATACACACCCTCACATCTTTAACAATATACATATATGTAAACAAGAGTGAATTCAAGTTTTTATTTTTATACAATAATAATTAGTATTTGGATTTATTTTTCACTGCTTTTATTTCTTAATAATTATTTTGATTTTTGAATGATTATTTTGCGTTTTTTTTTTTTTTTAATTTACTATAACAATTTTATTAACATCTTTTTCAAAAAACTATTTTTATTTTATTGAAAATAATATTATATAAAATTGGCGTATTCCTTGGAACAGGCACTGCCTAGTTGGGAGTGACGAAAAATCATTGTGTAAAAATAATTCCTATATATTTTTTTCAATTAATAAATAAAATAAAATAAATTTTGCAAAATTAGAGATGGTATGTTTAAAAAGAACACAATGTCATTGAATCAGAAACATAACTAAATAGTATCAAGTTATATAATCTAACAATCGGAAAGATTTAAATGTTTATACATATACCTGGCGACTGGGTTTCGATATGTGACAGACCAAAGCACTAACGACATTTGAAAGTTGGGCGGTATTATAAAAACCAGGACTGGAATTTCCTCCAGGAAACAATTCAGACTATGCGGCACGCGCTTGCAGTCGATATACCGATGAAATCTCTCACCGATATTACCATGCTTCGTATTGCATAAAAGTGCAAGGCTAACAAAATTTGATGCAATGTGGATATGCCATAGGTCCTGAAAAAAACATAGGCAAAATTTTACTTTGTCTTCGGTTTCCTTAAGCTTTATTTTATTATCATAAAGCTAAATACAAATACTTGCAACAATGCAATACAACAGGGGTTGCAACCAATTTCCATAATATGTAAATCTGGGCACACTAACTGGGCGGGCATAGCAAACACGCTAAGAGCTTTTGCGTCGAGTACGTTGCGATCCATGGATGCGATGTAACAAATTTCCATGGTCTGTATAGTTACAGACCGTGAAACCTTTTCTTTATTTTGATGGCTCCACCCAGAGGGTGATTTCTGACCGTGGGACCTACTACTTGGGATTTACTGGTCCCGGCGCTGGAACTGTGTATCCCTGCATACTACGAACAAGCTATGAGCATTTCTTCACGCTTGTTGCGATATTTCTTGTCCGTTTTGGTATGTTTAGTAGATTTCTTGCGCGATGCCGTCTACATAGTGCTATTCTTGCAATGCATGTTGTTGCGAATATTTATATGCGGCATAATATACCATTAGACTTTTAATGTCCATTATTAACAAAATTATCGCTTAAGTATCAATATAAACTATAAAAACTGCAGAAAACCAAATAGTTACCTTGTTGATCGAACGAGGTGGAGGTCGATATTAAGTACTCGAATCCCACTCGCTTGAAGATGATAACGCATACGATGACCAACTTGTCCATTTTAGCCGTAGGCACCATAATACGAAGCGTATACACGAAAGAAAACGAAAGAAAACACAGAACGTCGAATGCAGGAAAGCGTATCTGACAGCTATTAAAAGGTGAACGAAATTTAGCAACAACTGCAAGCAACTCTGAAGGAATTGCAAGTTAACCAATCAGCCGGACCGTATTTATGCCGTAGTTTCGGTGTTGCTAACTTCATGTTGCAACAGCTGTCAAAAGAGTTTATTACTAGGAATAAATCCTGAACGACAGCATTTTTTTAATCAAAAAATTATGCTTATATTTTTAATAGGAGGAAATATGTATTTGAAGTGAGAATATAAAATTTACAATATTTATTTATCCTCGTAATATTTAATAAACTTTTATGAAATGTCTTATCTATGCTTACAATCCATTTTAACAGATGGCGCTGCTATAAAATGTATCTGAACCATCGGTTTGACTAACTTACCGATTGTTTAACTGACAGATGATTGTGAAATCCATTTTTGACGTAAGAAAACCATCGGTTTCTCAAAACTGATGGTTTGACTTCTACTTTTACTTTTACTCGCAGGTCGCATATAGAAATCCGCCGAAAACGCGCGTTTTAAAATTGTCACGTTCAAGCCGGTTTTTATTCGGACAACTGTCAAATTTTGAGAAGCGGAATAGCTTGTCTGCAAGAATGAAAAATTGAATTCAAAATACGTTAAACATGGTAGCACCAAAATCTGACACATGAATCGCAATACCAATGTGACTTAAAAAATTTATTACGAATTTTGTAATAAATTTTACGCATTTTTTGACTTCATTTTAAACCGCCGAAGAAACGCAATTGAACCCAATATAACACTAGCAAAGCTAACGATGTTTCAAATGATATAGGTACATTATAAGGAATACAGAAAATGCTAAACCAGTGTTTTTCAAACTTTTTTAGATCGCGACCACCTTTCTGGTAAAAAAAATCTTACGCGACCCCCTCCCCCTCCCCCCTTAGACTGTAACTTAATTCTCTCGGCTCCTTTCAGTCTCTTCCATAGCTGTAATTGTAAGCAACCAATAAACATTTATTTGTAAAAAATAATGGCAACATCCACATTAATGTTAACTGTTTTTCACTTTCGAATCTTTACCTAACGGTTTTCATTTTAGATCAACATAAATTTTTGTGAAAGCAATAGCAAAACACAATAAAAATGACTCTCTGCCGCAGCTGTAAATGTTTGCATATTATATAATTGTAATATTTTAGATTATTTTATATATATAGCTTGCGGATCTCCGGGGATCTTTTCGCGACCCCTAGGGGGTTGCGACCCACTGGTTGACTTGACCCCAAACTTGACTTCCTCGTTTCGGGACAATTGCACCCATGTATGGAATTATTACTCGATCCTGTGATCGTTATAATCAACAAATAGGAAAGTATCTAAAATCCTGTTAAGAAATCAGAGTTAAAACAATATTATTATTTGTATATCCTTAGGATATAGGATTTTCAATTTTATTTACCATGGGGATTAAACCACCCATTATTGTACTTTATTTATTATAGACACTTTATCATATACTTTTTCTTTTACTAAATTATGAAATATAATATATTGTAGTATATTACTACAATTTAATATAAATACCCTCTTAAACACACTTACCCTCACACACACACGCACACATACGCTGGCACATTTCGACCCGAAAAGTCTTCCGATTTTACTATTACACATTATGCTCTGCAGATGCGAATAGCTGAGATTACGTAGCGAAATTGCAAAGCTGTCACTAACGACTGTAATCGTTAGCAAAACAACGTTAACGAATAAACCATTGCGTTTACGACCGATTTGCACATCGGAATGTAGTTGCACAGTGTCTACGCTTATATATTTGATTGGCATCCTAATCCTCAATACAGAGGCATAAGGCAAAGAGGTGTAATAGTTGTATATCTCAAAATATTAACGAATGCCGTAGAGTAATAATAGTGATAATATTAATAAACGCTTTATTCAAAAGAAAAGGCGAGCTTATTGCCTATCGGCAATATTCTAAAGCTAACATAATACTAGTTTGTGAACGTTGTATACGGAGGATTACTAAGTTAACGTAAATAATACTTTTTTAAAAATACATAAAAGATTTAACTATTTGTGGGCACAGTATGTGGCACACCAAATTAATCTAAAGCCTTTAAGGACGCAAACATTTTAAAAAGGAGGAGAATGGGAAGGGAAAGGGAATTTATGTGGAGAATTTCAAATGTTGTCCGAGTCGGGTTTTAGGACATGTTTTGCTGGGAGCGGTTCTCACATTTTTCGACAAGCATTCTAAAGTCGGGGCCCGTGCACAGTGAAAGAGAATGAAAAGAAGTCACTGCTGTAACCAGGGATAGAGTGTAGCAGATTATCTTCAGATATCAGAGGGCGTCCATTAGCCTAGTGCATTAAATCTGCCGGTAAGATAATCCGGAGCGACGCCCTCCAAGATCCTAAAAGAAGAAAGAGAACTCTCATGTCCCTTTTCTCCCGGGTCGACAGTCAGTGAAGCTTCTCTCTGAACTCCATGATGTGGTCAAAATTTCTTTAAAATTTCCTAAAAGGTTAAAAAACTGTTTTGGAAGCACTAACAATCTTTCCTGAGGAGGCAAACAAAGAACCAACCTTCAAAGCCCGAGGACCAAAGTTCAAAATGTTCGGTTGTTGACAGCGGAGAGTACACGCGTAGAAAGACACGGAATCAATAAAGCAGAAGCAGCGAAGATGTCGATTAAACTGCGACATCAAATGTCATTCAACTGGCTATGCTGGCCCGCTGACAATGCAGTCAAGAAATCGACTTTTTGTCGGCAAAAAATCGACAAGCTGTCGATGGCTCGTATAATGAAATCATCGAAAAAGCGCCGGGCAATCGAGGTCGACCTCGCTACATCGGTGTTGCCAACGATGTTGAGTTTCGTCGTTTATAACCGGGGAGCTACTGATTATTTTCGGTACTGATTTCTCAGCACTAAACGTCGATATGATTGTTCAGTGATTTATATTATAAGAAGCGGGCATGTAGAGGGCTTTTTCGATGGGTTCAGCTGGAAATGCTTTTGAAAATACAAACGTGCTGTACTTTCTTAGCAAAAATAAATCGAAAATCGGTCGACAGGCCCTGTATACAGGCAGACGTCTTCCACTAGGCATGTTCGCCATTTTGTGGAGCTTCATGTGAGCCGGGTCCATTGGCCCGGATTTTGAGAATATGACGTCTCAGGGCTGTTGACCCTGAGACAGGCTTCTTAGGATGAGCTTCTTATGCTCCTTTAATCGAGACGTGGCAGGTTCGTTTTTAAGAAGATATTTAGCAGCGCGATATTTTCTTCTTCTTCTAGTGCCGATAATACAATAGAAAATCTTTTTACTGTTAACTCGAATACAACATTTATTAGAAAAATAATCTCGCTCATCTATCTATAATAGGTATGGCAAACGTGCCTGGCACCTGAAAATCCGAACAAAATGGTGGCCCTTTTATTGCAGACCTGAAAATTGGTCATATGATACCTAATATTATAACGATAGCTTGTGTCACCTGTGCCAAGACTTTCCCGGCAAGTAGCCAAGGACTGATTTGATCTCAATATTAATCTCATTAATAAAATCGATGAGCGCCCGCCCTCTCTCGGTCGGCGGACGTTGCGACTCTCGGCTATGTGTGGATTCGGGCCAAGTGCCAACAGATAAAGTTAATATTTAATTAATATATATGTCGGAATTTGTAAAGTATTAGTGTAGCTTGTATATGAGATATTCAAACCAAAATTTTACAATGTGATTTTGGCCCAGCAAGGCAGCTGTGTCCCAAATTTCAAGTTCAATATTTCGAGATTGATATATACTAGTGCGCCCCCTTGGTGGACCCATTTCAACCACAATGCCATGTTTTCAACTCTTGCCATGATCAAATGATGCCTGCTTGCCGAATTTCAGCCCAATCCTTCAATCCTTCAGATCCCAGATCTTTCCTTGACACAACCGTGGCACTCTAGTGGGACTCCCGAAGTGAGCTCGCCTTAACACAGGGGTGCCTAGCAAGGCGGGCTCGGCTGCTCTTTGCTTAGCACAATTGAAAGGTAATCATTTGCGTTTAATGTATGCGCTATGTAACCTGGGCTCACACAGATGTGTATATAACCTTAAAAGCATACAACGGAATTGTCTAAATTGTCATTTTATTTTCTGTTGTGCTCATTCATTTGAATATATCTATATGTAAAATAAATAAATAAATAAAATAAAATAAATCGGATGAATCGTTTGGGCGCTGTCGTAGAGGAATACACACCGTCAGCAACATAGACACACAGACAGATTTCAGTCTGTAAATGATTCTAATCGTCTTGGGCGGCGTCAAAATGTATAATATTGATTATTACAGAAAATACAATATTTATCCATACTTATTTCCGTCCGATTTTGTGCTAGGAATGGTAGGATACAACAGTCTTGAAACGCGTCGATATATTTCCCTAATTATATTTGCATATAAATTAATTCAAGGAACTATTTATTTGCCAGAGATACTATGTAAGTTTCAATTGTACGTACCGGTAAATTACACAGCGAGGAGATCGCATCTATTGTTTAATGTGCCGTACCACCGTACAAATATTTTTGTGGGAAGGGTTATAGCTCTTCTTAATTCCTTACCCACAGAAATAGATGTCTTTTGTATATCCCTTGGCAGCTAAAAAGGCAACTCCCTCCTGTCTCATGTTTATCATAATCTGTGTTTTATTTAGTTTTATATTTTTATGTTTTTTTCTTGTTCAATGTTAGCATTAATTTAGTTATGTAGTCATTTATTTTTAGACTTACACTCTAGCTTTAATATTCAAGGGCGAATTGGATTCATCTGTAATGCCCTTGAATACTATTTGAAACTAATAAATAATAAATAATAATAAATAATCCCAATTTTTTTCTTAACTCGTTCACAATACTTTACCTTTTTGTCGTCGGTTAGTATGCCGGTAAAGTAAAATAGATGTTGGTATCTGATAGTTGAAATATGAATGAATGTGAATGAAATAAGTTGACTATCTGAGCTTAATAGATTTCTACACCGTTTGACCGATCACCATGAAAGTTGGCACATAGGTATATGTATTTTTTCATGGAGACAGTTTTTTATGCTTTTCTCTTTGTTGTAACTCGCCACTAGGTGGCGCTGCAGCATATTAACTTCTGTATCGTTCAACCGATCGCCATGAAAATTGGTATTTGAGATGGATAATATTTTCGCAGTATCCACTTTGTTGTAACGCGCCTCTAGATGGCGCTGCAGCACATTTCGTGCATCGATGTGTAAACTCCCGATTTTCAAACAAATTCCACCCGGGCAACGCTGGGCGGAATTTAATTCCCTTAGTATAATATATTTTGTATGCGTCATAGTAACACGTATCTACAATTGGCTATTGCAGCTGGTCGCAACTGCGCTGATCAAGTCACTTTCGCGCCTCGGCGGGAAATAATGTCAAGAGACAATCGACACATGACAATGATGACTCTCAATCGATTCAGCCCATGCGGCAGCCACTTATGCAAATAAAGCCAAGTGGGGTCCATGATATCCGCAATCTATTCTCAAGACAGCGGCGGTTAATGCAAGGACCTGCGAATGGGGACATGACCATAATAACCGGTGATATGCTTGCCGGGGTTGCAAAAGTTTTTTTGTTTGATTCTACTCTTTCGGTAGCGAATGTTATCGTGCAGCTTGGACCGTAAGATCCAATGTGTTCTCGGGTCTGTCCAACTCACGATTCAGCTCCTATTCAGCCACCTCCTCGTGTGAGGGACTACCCCGGGAAGGACTCTCGCGTCTCAGGCCTCACGGCTGGTGGATCGGTTTCCCATGTGGATGGTTCTCCGGCGCTACTGGATGGTTTGCGCACTGTGAGTCGTCAGCCAAGCGGTTGTGCATTCTGAATAATTACTGAAGGAGTTTGGAGGCTGTGGAAATATACTGTATCCTAAGCAGCGGGGATGGATGTTAGGGGGGGGAGGGGGGGACCTGTTGTCATGCCACTCTAGAAAAGACCTATAGGCCACCCGATTCTGAGTAGCATCACGGACAAAGGATTCCCAGGTCCGCGATAAATTCGTATTAAATTACTGCTGTATAACAACAGCTAGAGGCCGTGCAAGCGACTTCGGTCTCGTAAAAAGTCGGGAGGACGGAGGTATCTTCAAGGTTAATTCTAGACGGAGATATCCTGTTAAAACTGGTAGCTAGGGTGCAGGTGGGCCACTGGGTTACCCTCCTAGTGCCACGCCGTAGGGTGCTGGACTCTGGCGGGTTCGTGGCTTTCCTGTACGGTAGATTTGTATCGTCCCAAAGTCTTCATACGCTCACCTCAAGGGAGACAGAACGATCATTATCATTAAAACTTCCTGGAGTTCACCCATTGTAGTCGACATCTCTAAATGTTTCTACTCTTAATTGTGAAGTTTCACAATGGGCGAATTTATTATCATATGACGTTATCTTACAACCAACCATACTATGAAGTATTTATATGCGTCTGTGTATGTCTTGTTATTGCATTCGATCGACAGAATTGAAAATACAATGCCGTTAATTTTGTCCCTATTGAAAATGGTGACCCAGCCGGGAATCGAACTCGGAACTTTACAATGTAAGATCAGGTATAAGCCACCGGGCCGTGAAATGAATGGCCGTGAAGTGGTATCTGCTATGTTCACAATAAATGGTAATCTGCTATGTTCTAAATGGTATCTGCTATGAGCATAGCAGTATATGCTATGAAGATATGTTCTATGTGAATATATAGAACGTTCACGTTCTGACGCCACACATTCGATTATGAAACAGTCTGACCGTATGTTTCGAGTTCGTTATTGCATCCACTATCTACTGATGAATGCTCAGCTTTTTCAAAACACTTTGGGGGTAGTAATTAAAATCACATTTTTTAAAGTACGCCAGTGCTAGGTGTCACGGAATCTGGGCTGCTGACTATGGCCAAAATACTGTCCGATCTGAAATTATCAGCTTTTTCAAAACTCTTGCACGTCTTTATCGCTGGCTCTTGTACTACTATTCCTATTAAATGAATATTATCTGTCATCGCTCAGCAGTCGTCCACAACTACTTGACAGTTCATGCTAATGGCACCAAATTAAAGTCACGAATGCAATTTTGTACATTTGCTACACGCCGCAAATTTAGGACGCTACAACTACAATCACTGTATTAATAGATTTTTTAAATAAACAAGAAAATATATCGGTGTGCTATTACATGAAAAACCAACACGAAATTATGGTTGGTATAGCAATGAAAATTTTGGGCTTTATTACAAGTATCTCTAAGTTTTACAAATTCTAAACCTATTCTTTCGCTATACTTTGCTTACGTCCGTAGCGTTTTAGAATTTGTGTCATCTGCAATACAGCTTCTACGAAGTGAGAATTGAGGCAGCCAGAAGAGATTCTTAGGGCATCTGAACATCGCCAATACTTAGGACTTCAGTCATATGATAGAATACTGAGACACTTTCATCTTCGCTTGCTCGAGGACATGCGCACGATTGCGGATGTGGTTTACCTGTATAAATTCGCGAAGAATGGCAGCGACAGCCTATACCCCTGGATAACCTGTCATTTTTTATCCCACTTCGAACGATTAGAGCTTCTCGCACATACGAATTCGTCTTCTAATTCCTCAGCCTCGCTCGGTCCACTACTGGACGTATGCCTCTTCCTTCTTCTTCCATGTCTCTCTGTCAGCTGCTGCTCTCAGCCAGTTGGTTCCTGCTGCTTTCCTGATATCCAGTCATCGCAATTGAGGTCTCCTTACGCCTCGCTTTGTGGCTCTTGGTCTCCAATAGACAAGCCTCTTTGGCCACCTCGCATCATCCTGCCTTGCGACGTGACCTGCCCAGCCCCACTTCAGCCTGGCGATGCGTTTCATGTCGTCTGTCACCCCCGTGCGCTTTTGTATTTCTTCATTGCGCACTCTGTCGCGGAGACTGATGTCCAGCATTGCTCTCTCCATGGCCCATTGGCATATTCTAAGGCGGTTGGCACTGCTCTGCATTCAAGGCCATTGCTACTGGCAGCACGCAGGTCTCATACCCTTTCCCCTTTAGGCTGATGGACATCGCTTGTTCTCTCAGGATGTAGGCAAGGTTTCCGAAGGCCGCCCACGTCAATCCCACACGTCGGATAACTTCTGCACGTTGTTTGTCTTTGCCCAGTTTGAGTTTGTAATTGTGGCCAAGATAGATGTAGTTGTCGACGACTTTGATTGTCTCGCTCTCAACGGCGATCTGGAATGGGTCTGGGCTCAGGATCTTTGTTTTCTGAAAGTTCATCTTCAGACCCACTCTCGCTGATACTGTGTGGAGTTCCTCGAACATGGCCTTGAGTTGTGCTGATAAGGACTATGTCAGGACTGCTGATCAGGACCATGTCAGGACAGCTGATCAGGACACTGCTGATCAGGACTATGTCATCAGCGAACCTGGGGTGGTTCAGATACGAGCCATCCACGTTGATTCCCTTTTCTTCCCAAGGCACGCTTTAAAAGATGTGATTTTATATTTATTTATTTATTAATTTACAATCATCTACAGTAAATGGACATATACAATTACAATGTCATAGCCGATAATCCAGCATCAAAAAACTGATAACATGTTGTGCCAGAAACTGTTGCCAGTGATCCTATTTTAATGTCGTCTAACTAGGCAATAGCCTGTTCTAAGGCGGAGATTTAAATTGTTTTAAATATATTATCAACCAATACAAAAAACTAATTAAAATAGAATATAGAAAATTTGGGAGTATACACTTAGAGTTATTATTAATTCTTACAAACTGGAAAATTTAATACGTAATTGATATTATAAAAGTGAAATTTATAATATACAATTGCTAACCTAACATAATCATAAAGAAAGATGCACAATTAGCTAGTATTTAGATAATCATTTTTTTGTGTAATAAATATACTAAATTAGTTATACAATATACACTTGTAGGATTTCCAAAGATTACAGAAATTACCTATACATCCGACAGATGAATGCAGTACTCAATATCACCTCAATACAGGCTCTGCTAGTGAGGTGATAAAATCCCGCCGAAGCCGCACTTTTAACAAATTTCTAGGGTTCTACATTTTGTATGTACGATAAATCATGCAAAATATATTATAGGAAATTTAATCATGTAATACTAGGGATAAATAAAATAAATCATGATTGCTTAACAATAGAGTGAGATAGTCGAACCAAATAATAAAAATTAAAAATTGGTAAAAAAATAAAGTAAAATGGGAATTGAAGTACAAGATGAGGTGAAATATATACAATTGTTCACCATAGCATAATTATGTCATATGCATACGAATTACAACGCGCAAATGCGAATTATGCACAAAATTACTTTATGTATCGTCTCGTATGTAACCATATATAATACTAGGTTTCGATATGGGGATATTCAACATTACGGCGATTATTGTTAACCCATCAATATCAATAAACGATTACGCCTCACATTATTTGTAATGTCTGCAATCAATAACGTTTGTTAGACAGTGCGCGAAAGTGCTACTATTGTATGTCCAATCGATACTTTCCTTTTGTTGTTCCTACTCATAGATTAATCCACACTTTCATACGTTCTAAATAGCTTTCACGTACTTATTAGTGGTTCCGAAAATCGCTATCTCATCGCTTACAGTTCAGTGCTCGACTAATGGAATATTTTTTACTGCTCAAATACATTTCTCACTAGAAGCAAATTGAATTTGGAGTTTGGCTGACACGCAATTTGGACTCAGTAAGCTCTGATCCAACGTACATAAGCTTTTTGGAGCATTCGTCAAAGAAGCGAAAGAGATATACTCGAAAATAAATCACGAAAAGAACTTCTGGCTTCACACTTTCTTGACTTTCAAAGGACACGTATAAAATCGAAGACTATCGCTTTTGTTTGACATTATAAACAGGGGCGGACCATGTGTTTGTGGGGCCCTGGGCTAATATTACTTGGGGGCCTGCCTAATGATTAACTAATTGCCATTTTGTCGAAAAAACTGGCTTCGATAATGATGTCTAGGTCCTTAGGTACACGGTATAGGGTAAAAGAGGACAATAAAATATTGTATTGATTTAATGACATACCCAAACAGCAACTGTAAGATGCTCCCTAGACAATCAAGCATGCTTGACAAGCATCGCGTCGCGGGCTGGAAAGGGATGGTAAACCGCATTAATTAGACGTAATAGATTGATGAATGACTTGACTCCCTGGTATAAACTACAAAATTAGACATTTTTGGTGAGTATTTTAAAAAAATATTTGCATTTTTCCTGCGGTTTACGATCCCCTCCCAGCCCGCAACGCGATGCTTGTCAAGCATGCTTGATCGTCTAGTGAGCCCCTAAGACATTTTACTTTTTACTAAAAATAGACAAATCTATTAGCGTAAACTAACTTAAATAAAGTTGAAACTTAAGCTATTAAGCAAGTTAAATAATGATTTATCCAGGCAAACTAAGTAAAGCAATATATAATAATAATATAAATAATGTAAGCAAGTAAGAATATTATTTGTAAAGCTAGTTAATATAAGTAAAGTTTTACGAACATTCATTACTACCTAGGTACTCATTGACAAGGCATTATAGCCTTAGTGAGGAACTGAACTGCTATACATAGATGTTATTTTTATGAAAAAAGAAATTAGAAATATTTAAAAAAGTATTGTAAAAGAAATCAACAGGTTATTATGCAGGTTGTTATTATGTATATAAACTACAAAGCAACCTTTATACATTTTTGTGCTGCATATTCCTTTATTTGCTCATCACACTGTAAGTCCGAGAAATTGATCTCAGGGTTGCCAATCTTATGATAGGAATTTTCAAAATTTTAGATTTTGTTTGTAATTCACAATATTGTCCATTGTTTTCAATGGGGGCTGGGGCCCTTTATATCCACGAGGCCCTGGGCTGCAGCCCAAAAAGCCCTTATATAGATCCGCGGCTGATTATAAAAAATATAAAAAACGAACTTACCTAGCGAAGTTTGTAACACCCGACGTTTCGGCAATGATGCGAATTGAGTTGTCTACCCTAGACAACGGCGGTTGCAACATCAACGTCGGGTGTTACAAACTTATTTCAAACAGGTCATTTCAAGGGAAACGCCTACTTTTCAAAAAAGTGGCGCAAAACATCCTATTTTATAACATACTTAAAATTCTATAAAATTATATCGACAACAATAAACAACGCATATTAGGTATTGTCATTAATCGACTTTTCGCTGGCATTTGAGACGCTGAGGCACACTAGAGCATTGGTTCTAGAACCTACCCAATTAGTGACACACTTAAGGGAAATATAATTTTTCCCATGGCACCCCATTCATATAATATATATCTGTGTCATATGACAAACGAACCCGTCACCCCAGGGAGTTATAACGGCTTTGGGTCGCTCTGTCTCTCATGGAGTTAACGTCTAACTATACCGACAAGCCCGTAAAAGTCCAACGCCTTACCGCGAGACACTGGGAAGAGGTACCAGCGGGCAAACCTCGCTTCCTTACTGCTATATTTGGTTAGATTTATCCATCCTCCAGTCTGGTCACAGATTCGCCTGAGGATATATTATTGAAAAATTTTTGCATGCCAAATTTGTCTATAGTCATGGGCTGTAGATAAATTTAGCATGCTAAAATTTTAAACCATAATTTGCTTTGCTTACACTTGGTTAATGAAAACATTTTTGTCGGTGAAAATATTTAAATCTTCTGCTAAAATGTTTGCGCGGTTTGTCGACCATGTTAGGAATTGAATGAGTTTATTAAAAGTGCGAAATTTTATCTGGTTCTTGAGGCAAATGAACTGCTAGCGCGAATATCTGACTGTATGTCACCAACGTGATGTTTACTTCGAAAAATATTACTTTCTGCGACATTCAAGATTAGGAGCGCACCGTCTTCGCACGCCAACGCGAAGAAATATCGCGTTTCGCGAATGTATGGTATGCGAATATTAGCAGCCCACACCTCATCGTTTATTAACGTTTTTTACCAAACGACCCAAATGGCATACATTCTGAAGAAGCATTTTGTTTGTTTTATATTTAAATATTTTGATAGCGCTCTTCTACGAGTGGTGGAAGATCATGCCATCGATTATAGTGTACTAGCTGACCCGTGCCTACTTCGTTGGGCGGTAAAACTTTTTACCTGAGATGAAATTAAGAGTGTGGTTCGGATATTACTGAGTGCTATGATCTATATCCTGACTGCCAAAAGAAGGGTTATATTTTTACTGCATATATATATGTATGTGTTTGCATGCCTATTTTACTATAATACCGTTATTTGTGAGTGGCTTCTTGTGAGTGTCTTATTTGTGAGTGGCTTCTTGTGAGTGTCTTATTTGTGAGTGGCTTCTTGTGAGTGTCTTATTTGTGAGTGGCTTCTTGTGAGTGTCTTATTTGTGAGTGGCTTCTTGTCTTATTGTGAGCGTATTATCTTAGTCTTGTCTTATCTTGTCTTATCTGTCTATTATCTTGTCTTATTGTGAGCGTCTTATTTGTGAGCGTATTATCTCTTTAACTATTTATGCAGTAAAAGGGAAAAGTCTTTTATTTTAAACACTTGAGAAACACTAGGATCCAGAGAGTAGATACAAACTTTACCTCTTTATAATATTAGTATAGATTACGACACGGTCGCGGTTCCATACCTTTAACTATTTGTGCAGTAAAAGGGAAAAGTATTTTGTTTTAAACACTTGAGACCATAAATTTACTTATTTTGATAATAATTCATAATTGTTGATAACATGACCAATAAACATGACCTAACGATTTAAATTATTTTTTTAACATAAAATACTACTTTTTGTTACTTAAATATAAAAGTTAGACATATGCTAACTTTTTTGTAAACATTATCAAGCTCTACAACTTTTCTGTAGAACTTAATCATATATCTCTCATCGTTAAGGCAGCGTTAGTTAGAAACGTTTTCGTTCGACCGTTTATTCCGACTTACTTTGGAAATCCGACTACCACAAAAAAGTCTTTCCATTTTTCGGATTAATATATAGCCTATGAAACTCACAAATAACGTGGCTTTCTATTGGTAAAAAAAATTTCAAAATCGGTTCAGTAGATACAGAGATTACTTCCTACAACGACACAAACTTTACCTCTTTATAATATTAGTATAGATTAGATTACTCAAAGTCGTACTACAATTTGGCAACGAGGATTTTTCTACAAAAGCAACTTGTATAGTTGTAAGGTATTTGTATACAAATTATATAGTTGTATGGTTAGGATTTTTGTTTAGAGTATACAGACCGTTCAGTGACACCCTCGCCTTAAAAATACTGTATTACGCATATGTCAGAAGTGTCTTAGAATTCGGATCCACTATATGGTCACCGATGTATGCTGTTTCTGTCAACAAGGTTCAGGGCGTCCAAAAGCGTTTCTTGCGATATCTAAATTGGCGCGAGCACACGAACATCGAGACATTTGAGGAACGAGCGGATTACTTTAAGGTTGTACTGCTCTATAATAGACGGACCATAACCGACCTCATCATCAACAAATCAACAAATCATCTATGTACCGAATTTCCAGTCTCTAGCTGCAATATTTCAAGATTGAAGTATGACTATCGCGCCCTCTGGTGGACCGATTTTTACTACAATCTTTTCAACTCTTGCCATGATCAAATAATGCTTGCATACCACATTTCAGCTCAATCAGATTAAGCATTTGGGCGCTATTTTTTCATGACTGAATGATGCCTGCATGCCAAGTAACAGCCTAATCGGATGAAGCGTTTTGGCACTATCGTGGAGGAATACACACAGACACACAGACATACAGAAGTGCGTTCACAATACTTTCCATTGCCGGGAAAGTAAAAACACCGTCAGCGAAAATACTTTGATGCGGGCGGAGTCGTACAACTGTGTACAAAATATAGAAAGGTGATACGTCTATATTTCACAAGTTGCCAGATGAAGAGGCAACTACTCTTATAGATGCACATTCCCAACAGCGCAGAGCATTACGCCATTGTTTTCAAATGTCAGCCGATACGGCAACTCCTGCTCTAGCGAACCCGCCTGTATTGATTACGCTATTGGCGTAACTTATCGGTAGTAACTTACCGGTAGTATGTCGAAATGTTGAGTCTAGAGTGCTGAGATAAGTGTTGTCATAGAATAACCAAAAGTGACATAGGCAAATAGAAAACTAATAAAGAGCAAGGTTAATTAATAGCCTTTCAAGCGAGTCCTCTGATTTAAAAAAAACGGTTGTGTCACCCCACCGGTAAGCAGACAAGGACTGATTTCATTTGAATATTAATTTCATAAATAAAATCGATCAGCGGCGGTAAAACCCGGTTGGGTTTCATTGCGACACTTCAAGCTACGCGGTTCGTTTCTCGGCTAGCCTCAGACGGCTCACCGTTAATATTGGATGTGAAATATATGGCAGACTTTGAATATTATTCGTGCACCTTGTGTATGAGATATTACAACCAAATTTCACAATGTGGTTTTGGGCCAACAAGGCAACTGCGACCAAATTTCAAATGGCCCGGTGGCATAGTGGTTAGGTCTCCTGATCTTACGTTGTAAGGTCCCGGGATCGATTCCAAATTTCAGCTCAATCAGATTAAGCATTTGGGCGCTATCGTGAATGAATACATACACAGACACACAGACATTAGAAATATAGTCAGACTTCATTATGGCGATAGACTTTATCGTCTCAGAAGGGCTCAGAATGGACTACATATTTCCGTCTTCATTTCGATTTTATTTTAAGTGCGTTCACAATACTTTCCCTTCTCGTCGATTGGTCGGCCGGGAGAGTAATGCTCTCGGGGGCGATAAATCCGGGTCACCAACATAAACCTTAATATCTCGAAAACTAAGACTGGCAGATTATTCAATAAGTAGTATTTTATAGACTATTTATTACTACTCAATCAAAATTAATAAAACTTCTTGGCTGCTGTAAAGTAATGCCATTAAAAAGGCTAAATGAAAATAAATGGTTTTTTGAAAAGCGACCTACGAATTCACTGCATTTGTTTTTGATTTTTTCTATTCTGTTACAAAAAATATATAAGAAGAGAAGTCGACGAACAAAACGATCTAAATTGGTTTTGGACCCAAACATGTTTATTTTTAAAAATCGGTACGCCTTGGGCCTTTCTATCGATTGGTAAAACTATTTACTACCAAACGACCAAGAAGCCTTAGAAAAATGAGGCAGAAATCACCAATTTCGTTCAAAACGATCTATCGCTAGTTGAAAATGGTTGATTATTTGGAATTAAAAGGAATTTCTGTCAAAATGATCTAAATCTCATACTAAATCATAGCCTGTAAAATGTTTTTTTCCAAAACGGTCTAAATATATTTTATTTTTCACCCTTTCTTGTTTTTGTTGTGGTATCTCTATTTTACATATGGCAACATTCACATTTGTGCATAGATTCGGTGAAGTGAGTTACTGTGCAAATTGGTTTGGTGTAAAATGTAAATGGTAAAAAATGTCATCTGGTACGGTTGCGTCACTCAACGCTGGTTCTAAGAAGACATATGTATCTACTACTATACTAATATTATATTATTATAATATTATAAAGAGGTAAAGTTTGTGAGGTTGTAGGAAGTAATCTCTGGATCTACTGAACCGATTTTGACAATTGTTTTACAAATAGAAAGCCACGTTATTTGTGAGTGTCATACTCTATATATTAATCCGAAAAATGAAAAGACTTTTTCAAAGTAGTCGGATTTGCAAAGTAAGTCGGAAAAAAAACGGGCCGAATGAAAACGTTTCTTACGAACGCTGCCTTAACGATGAGAGATATATGATTGAGTTCTAGAGAAAAGTTGTAGAGCTTAATAATGCCTACAAAAAATTTAGCAACAGCATATGTCTAACTTTTATATTTAAGTCACAAAAAGTAGTTTTTCATATTAAAAAAATAATTTAAGTCGTGTTTATTGGTCATATTATCAACAATTATGAATTCTTATCAAAATAAGTAAATTTATCGTCTCAAGTGTTTAAAACAAAAGAGTTTTCCCTTTTACTGCATATAATTTTCCTTTTACTGCATAAATGGTTAAAGAGATAATACGACATAGGTATGGAACCGCGACCGTATCTCGGGTTGGAACTCCTGAAAGAATGGTACCAATTAATAAAATTACAACTAATATAGTATACAGAGAAGTTTTGAAGAACTCATTTCAAACCCGGTAATATAGCCAAATCGGCATGCAAATATATGCAAATATATACATAGATACATACATATGCAGTATAAATATAACCTTTTGGCAGTCAGGAAATAAATCATAGCACACAGTACTAACCGAATCACACTTATAATTTCATCACAAGTAGGTAACAATGTTTACCGCCCAAAAAGGTAGGCACGGGTCAGCTAGTATTTATATATTTCTTAAATAATATTCATTATTTTAGGATTTTCTTACATATTCATTAATTAAGGATTGAATAGATTAAGATTAACTATGTAGAAATATAAAAAAGGAACGAAAATAGCCTAAATGTATTTTTTTTATTTCCTGTTTTTATAACACCAGTAGCAATCGAAAAAGTAGGTATAATTTATGAATACAGTTGCAATCAAAACGATCTAAATATTCCGGTTTCAATCAAAACGATCTAAACTAAAATTTGCTTTTTTTTATTGTCCCATTCTTGCAATCAAAAATTACTTGCGAATGCTAGTTCTTTTACAAATCAGCCAATGTAGCAAGTAAAAAAACAATATATACAAATAAACAAATGGAAGTATGCTATTTAGTTTTTTGCCTCTCCTGTAAAATTGAGTTCAACGCTTTTAGATCGATATTCAATATTAATTACTAATGTGGTAATTATTGAATAAGCTAACATTCTTTGTTTCCGAGATATTAAGGTTTATGTTGGTATATATCGTGGTGTTGTGTTGGACATCGTGTAAAACTGATTATAACCGCTATTTTTCTTAGATGGTATGAGTTGCATTGCGGGAATATTAAAAACTCAATATTTTATTTAGGAGCCGAAATTTTATAGCCTATCTATAAATCAGAAGTACCCGACCTTGCAATGCAAAAGGCTTCTTTAAATGGACTACATATGCAATTTTCTTATTTAACGATATAGTATCATTGCACAGTTTAAGTGTTTTATAGCAAGAATCCATTTTTTTATATTATACAAAACCATTTTGACATTTTTTGTTAATGGAATTATTCTCCTTTTTATTTCAGAGGAAGACTGGAATGAGAGTACTGCCTACATGATGCATGAAGGTTTCGACGTGGCACCGCCCCGACGAGTTCCATCACCGCTGCCTCCGAGACGGGAGCAAAGGTATCAGCCGGAGCCAAGACATCAACCGGAGGGAAGGCATCAACCTGAATCAAGGCATCTAACAGAGTCAAGGCATCTACCAGAGTCAAGGCATCTACCAGAGTCAAGGCATCTACCAGAGTCAAGGCATCTACCAGAGCATAGGCATCAGCCCGAGCCGCGGCATCACTACCCATCGCGACAGGAGCCTCCGTTGAAGTACGCCGAAGACCCCGGATACCGCAGGTATCCATCCCGCGGTCGCTCGACGTCACCAGAACATGAGCCTCTGCGCCAGAGCAAAAGCAGCGACCGGATCCGGGAGTCAAAGCTCGAGACACCCATCCGCAAGATCGAAATTCCCAGAAACGGCTTCAAAAAGAACACGAGCGAATCCAGTCTGAAGATGCTGGACGGCTCGACGTCCCCCAAAGACCGCTTCAACGTCGCCAAAGAAAAGTTCATGAATCTGGAGAGGCAGCGAATGCACGAGGAGTTGGAGCAGCACATCCAATTACGAAGGAACATATCCAGTAATAGTAAATCCTCGCTGTCTTTGAACGATAACAGCAAGAGGCGGTCGTCGCAGAAGTGGGACGATGAGGAAGTCGTACCGGAGCGCCGCGCCGACCTGCCGAGAGTGTCGAACCCGAACCCGAACCCGAAGCAAGCGTATCGGGAGCGCGATCGCTACTACGATGAACGGTTCGACAGTCGCCACACAGCCGAACGGTACGACACCCGGTACGAACCCAGGGAGTCACCGCCCGACTACCGGTACGAAGAGAGACGCAGGGTCGAACCCAAGAAAAGAATCGAGGCGGTCATCGAAAAGGACATAATCGAACCCGTATTCGACGACCGGTACCGTCACGCAGAATTAAAACGAACGAGCCGTGCGGACGCGTACGAAACGAACGACGAGTGGCGCAACCCAAAACGGGCCGTCAGCCGCTCGCGTCTGCTCAAAGACGCGAACGGCAACCGTCACTCCATGTACGAACATGGCCAGTACGATAATAACAGACGTTCGTACGTCGACATAGAAACGAGCGGTCGGCGGTTTCCGGAGGAATCGTACGATCCGCGATACAACAAGCAAGACAGATATCGGGAAGTGAACGATAGGGAGCGGTACGATTTAGAGAGAGAGCCACCTAAAATAAGACATAGTTACGCCGAGCCCATTATAAGAAATAGAGTTGGAATGGCACCGGTAAGACCGTACTAAATAGATATCATATAAATCAAACATTTAAAAGACAAATTGCGCGTACAAACCCCATACAAAATCTTTTGCTTGTCAATCAATCATCTATTGGTTTGTATAGTTTCTTTGTTCTCTGTTCTTTTTAATTGAAAAAATGTAAGTTCATGGTGGTCAATACCTCACCACCTCTCTATGATTTGGCATTTGATGCTTTTTGCCTACATATTTTACTCGATGGAAAGGTAACGTAAATTTGGAACTCGTTACAATTTCATAAGACGCTAATAATATCCGCTACGAAAATCGGGGTCACAAACATAACCTTAATATCTCAGAAACTAAGAATGCTAGCTTATTCAAATAAATAGTATTTTATAGACAATTTAATACCACTCAAATAAAGTTTATAAAACTCTTTAGTGGGTGTAAAGTAATGTCATCAAAAAGGCCTTAAACAAAATAAATGATTTTTTAAAAATCGAAGCACGAATTCATTGCTTTTGTTTCTGTTGTCACAAAAAAAAATAACCAGCGCCCCTGGTATTCAATATTCATTATTAAATATGGTACCTAATTATTGGATAAGCTAGCCATCTAGTCGGCCGCGCCCAGTTGGCCGCGCCCACTTGTCCCATCCCCACCGCCGATTACCTTACGAATAAAGATCGGGTTTACCGTACGAAGAAAGACGCAGGTTACACCGAGCCGAAAACAACTGGTACAGACACAAGGAGCAGCAAAGTACGAGCCAAGCTTTGCAGAGCGGTATGATCATAGTAAGTCGCACCCCGGCTATCGTATAAAAAAAACGCAGGTTGAACCGTTCCGACATGAACCAGCACAGACACGAGCAACTGCAAAGTACAAGCCAGATGCCAATATGATCGTTGTTACTTCTACGAACATTTCGATATAATCGCTACACCGCGGAGCTCTTTGGAATTGTTATCTACTACGGGCGAACCCGTCACCCCTGGGAGGTATAACGATATTAGATCATTGTTTCAATCATTAGAGTCGTTACCGCAAGGAACTGGGGAGTGAACCCAGCGGGCCGACCTTACACTCTCAATACCAGATTTGGCCAGATTTATCCGTCCTCCAGTCTGGTCGCAGGTTCGAAGTCTCTACCTGATGTTAGCGGTAATTCAATTTGAATTTATCGCAAACCGTGGCACGCTTTGCCCGTCTTTGACTCGGGATCGGGTGACCAACAGGTCGTTTCAAGTATAGCTGACATTAGTTCGACATCCATCCCTGCTGCTTAGGAAGCGTATAAGATCATTTCCAGACCCCCACCGGTTGTTCGCCGGAGTTCACAGTCGATTGTCTGACGCCGCACAATGTGCAAACCCAGCAGCGCCCGAAGGTTCCGACGATCCCAGCGAACCTAGAGGATCCGATCCCATGTCTACGATATACAGCCGCGAAGGGTGAAACAGAGTCCTTTCAAGGTTCGCCCCTTTTTGAGGAAGTTACGGGATCAAAATAACGAACAGGTGATAGTTGCCTAAGCTGTACAGAACCGTTAGCTGTCTAATACGGAGCAGTACGAACACCACGGAGCAATACAAACATAGGAAGTTGCAGCCCGATTAACGTACCTACATAGAAAGACGCAGGATTAAACCGGGCCGAAACGAGCCAGTATTGGCGCGTGGAGCTGATACTTACGAGCCAGGCGTTCATGTGTTCGAAATAAACAACGAACGGAATCATCCCTCTGTACAAATACGGATATTACGAAAGCATACGTTTGTATGTTCTACTTTGTTAATTTCTGTCAAAACATTATCATTGGATATTTTTCATAGAATGGCAAATTTTAAGATACGTTTATGTATAAAACTACACCACGTCAGCTGAAGTGATGTAACATTTCTGTATTAGAAAACTAATTAATATATAAGAATAATATTATAAATCACGATGCTAAAATTAAGAAATCACAACGAATTTTTCAACGAACCCAGTGCCAAAATTTTCGCTAGTACCACATTTAATTTTTTGAAAACCTCTTTGTTTTGTGCCATCCAATTCAACCCTGGCGCTACACATCACATTCGTTTGTATCCATTTTAACTGTGTAAGAACTAGTCATATAAGAGATTCATATTCATATTTATTCTTGTCTTTTTTCTGCTAAATAAGTTTGCTTGAAAGATAAAATTGTTAACGTTTGAAGTGAAGGGGTCTTTTAACGTTGACAAATTTTGAGAATTCTACTTTCCATATTTTCCCACCTCTCTAGAGAGAGTTGGTAGAAAGTATATAAACTCAAATCAACGGTTTTGGGTATATTTTATGTTATACGTCTACTTGTACATATAATAAATAATATGTAGATAAATAATAAGATTTTTCTAGAATTTTAAATATCCATTTATATTTGTACAGATAATTATATTAGATATTAAGATGACGTAACGCACAGAATAATAATATTGTGCCTTTTAAAAAAATATATATTTATTATAAAGCATATCTGATTGCATAAATTTAATAAAATGTAATAAAGAATTTATCAGAAAAGGAGTATTTAATTTATTACAAATTTCTTACAAACAGCGACCCCTTTGGAGTTCGCGAAGTATGAGGCAGTCTTTTAAAATATTACAACACACTGCAAGCCGAGATGTTTATTTCCTTTGTTCCATGAGGTTTATTTCTTTACTGCGGAGTAAGCATTTAATTCGATAGATGGCTCTACACGTAAATTATGTATTTATGAAGTATTAGGTGAGGTAGTACCAGGGTTGCCAGATGAATCTGAAAAGATAGCCGGGCAGTGTTGCGGGAGGGTGAGGGGGGGGGGGGGGATGGGGATAAAACCAGGGGCGTAGCTACCGCCGTATCTGCCGTATCAATTATACGGGCCCCCCAGGCCACGGGGGCCCCCAACCTAACCTGACCTGACCTGGCGACCTGAGTAGTATGTTCGAAATATTACAACCGGAGAAACTCCTGTCTTCTTCAAACGAAGAGATAATAAACGCTTCCGGAAAACTGTCGGCTAAATACAGCAAAGACATATCAGTTGTTCTTTATGGCCAATTAAAGGTTTTAAAAACATGCTTAAAATCTGAAATTCAAAAAATTCATTCCAATAAGGAACTCATTGAATTATTGCTGATAAAATTCAATAGTCTTGCATGCAGTTTTCCGGATGTAATAACAGCATGCTCTTTATTCTTAGCCCTTTCAGTTACAACTGCAACTGCTGAAAGAAGTTTTTCAAAATTAAAACTGTTAAAAAAATACCTGAGAACTTCGATGAGACATGGACGCCTGTCAGACCTGTCACTATTGTCCATAAAGGCAGAAACTTTAGAAAAACTAAAGTCAGCTATAAATGATTTAATAAATCAGTTTGACGAAAACAAGGCAAGGAGAGTGTATATTTAATTTGAATTGTTTGTAAAAAATTTGGAAAAAGTGAGAGATAGATAATTATGATAATATGAATACTGGAAATAAAATAGGTCGTAAGTGCCAAAATTTATTTTTTTGTTTTTTTGCTAAAATCAGCTCTACGTGCCAACGCCAATAGCCTAAAATACGGTACAAGTGCTTGCTGCGTGTATTTTGCTTCATATGCCCATCCTAATATGGGGCGAGGCGTATGTGCCGAGTGCCATAATTCTTAAAAACGGTGCATGTGCCACGCCGCTTTGCTCAGTTGCTATAGAAATGGCGGAACATACACCCGTTCCCGTGTCGCCCAAGAAGATAAAACGGAGAAAAAAAGGAGAAAAAAGCGCAAATGAAGTTCGGAAACTGTTAAAGAATGCTGGAAAGCAGTACCTATCGTGTAGTGGGAAAGAAATACCTGCAAGAAACCAACCACCACCAGAGGTAAGTCATTTTTTCTTGATTAACCTCGAAAACATTTTATTACGCGCCAGCCACTAGGGATGTACAATGCTGGCGCCGGGCCAGAACGGCGCGGGCGCGGCGGTTTTACGAGTATGTATGTACACAATAACAGAACTATGAAATCGAAGAAAACGAAGAGTCTGAAAACAACGGCGGTTGCAACACCGCCGAAACGTCGGGACTAAATAACTTCGCGCGATGAATTCGATTTATCTTACTAATAACAGAACTGTTTGTACACGATATTATGGTGCCGTAGAATAAACACAGATATGCATACTTCGGATTAATTTCATTGCATTGTGGGTTTTTCGTTTTTGTTTATGCGTATGTACAGGTAACGTATTAAGATTTTAAATATACCTACACGTACATAGAACGCGAAGTGTGCATGTTAGCCGAACGGGTGAGAACTAGCCTCAAGCGGCAGGTCTGCGTTCGATCCCCACTGAGAGCATAATATTTATAACTTTAGAATTTGTCTATGTTTATAGACGTACTTGTGAATATAAAGTGGCAATTTTAAATAAAACATTTGTTTCTTTCCAGACTCTTTGTAAATGCCGATATGCCTGCAAGAGTTTATTGCCGAACCACAAACTCCAACTGTTCCAAGAATTTTATTGTTTGGGTGATAACGAACAGCAGTCAACATTCCTCATGGGATTCATACATATAACACAGGTTAGTAATAGATATACAAACACACACACATATATATATATATATATATATATATATATATATATATATATATATATATATATATATATATATATATATATATATATATATATATATATATATATATATATATATATATATATATATATATATATATATATATATATATATATATATATATATATATATATATATATATATATATATATATATATATATATATATATATATATATATATATATATATATATATATATATATATATATATATATATATATATATATATATATATATCTCGTTTAAACAATAAGCATTTCCCAGTCCAGTCCGGGGAAACCTTCCAGCTATGTAAGTGGCTTTTATTATTTTTATTTTTTCATCAAAGTGTCATCCTTTAAACGAATTCTTATATATATATATATATATATATATATATATATATATATATATATATATATATATATATATATATATATATATATATATATATATATATATATATATATATATATATATATATATATATATATATATATATATATATATATATATATATAGATTTATTTAATATTTGAGTGCATAAAATTTAAAAAACTACGATAAGTGAAAATAAAAGTAGGGTCGATATCAAAGTGTATGATGTATACAATGAAGTGTAGGTATATGTGCAGCTAAACATAATAATATGTTTTTATTTTTAGATCAAAAGAAGGAGACACGGATCCTATATTGATTCAGCAGAAAGCAAGCGACAGTGCACCGTCTTCTACACAGTGCCAGATGGACAAGGAAATGTGGTTAATGTTTGCAAGAGAACATTCGGGGAAATATATGCGGTTTCCAATAAAAAAATACAGAATATTATTAGAAAGAAGAAAGAAGGGCATACAGTATTCAAAGAAACAAGAGGAAATAAGAAGCAGAACAGAAAATTCACAGAAAGCGATAAAGAAAATGTAAAATAGCATATCAACTCTTTTCCTAGACTGGAAAGTCATTATGGACGTGCAAGATCCCAAAAGGAATACCTGCGTTCGGATCTGAATATCCATCGTCTATATAGAGCATACAAAATGTTGAATCCTGAAACTTTGATCACATACAAATATTACAGTTTAACTTTCAAAAAATATTTTCCTAATTTAAAGTTTGGTCAAAAGCGCACAGATACTTGTGCTACATGCGATTTATTAACAGCGAAAATAACAGCAGATCCTACTAACAGAGTTAGCCTCAAAAATAAATTAGAGTTGCATCAAAGAAAAGCTGAAAGAGCATCAAAACAAATGTCATTTGAAGCCAAAAAACCCCAAATGCCCGGTAGTAGCACATGCTCTGCAGCAATGGACTTACAGCAGATTCTTCTGACTCCAACCCTTACTCATGGAGCGATGTACTATTCTCGCCAGTTATCAAATTTTAATTTGGGTGTGCACATTGAAAATACTGGGGATTCCTACATGATTAAGTGGAATGAGAGCATCGCCGGAAGAGGGGGTAATGAAATCGCCTCATGTATACTAAAGATGCTCAATAATTCAATTATTAACAAAGAAAAACTCATAATGTGGAGTGACAATTGCTGTGGGCAAAATAAGAATAAGATGATGGTTTTTTTGTGGGCTTATATAACGTACAAAAAAATATTTAAGAGCGTTGAACACAAATTTTTAGTCAGTGGGCATTCCTACCTCAGCTGCGATAGAGACTTTGCATTGATAGAGAAAAGGAAACGTGTGACGAATTGCATGGTGCCTGAAGACATCAAAGCTATGGTAGAAAATACTAGACACAAGCAACCGTTCAAAGTTATTAAATTGAATGCCGACGATTTTTTTGATTTTAAATTGGCATCCGATACATTCACAAATACTAGTAAGCTGCAAATAACAAAGGCCAGTTGCCTAAAATTCGTCAGTGAACGGCCGTTCCAAGTACTCGTAAAAGAGAGTCACAGCGCAATGGAGTCATGGAAACTTATAAATATACTAAAAAAAGGAAAAACCCTCGCTGAGATAAATGAATACATGCTACCGAAACTCCGCTGCGGATCAAAAATAACGGAAGAAAAGAAGAAAGATCTTCTAAATATGATCCCCTACCTTCCAAATGAAGAACATAAGGATTATTACAAATCTATTTTGAATTGAAGATTTCAACTAAAAAAAAAATTTTAAACTAGTTTTCATTGTATGTATGTTGTGATTAAGTACCTACCTATGACGTATGAAGAAGTACGTAAAAAATCCCGTGTGTGAAAAATAAATCGATAAAATAAGTATCAGTAGTATTTCCGTGTCACATCACTATCCTTTATGCAGACATAATAATAATTACAAAGACTTTTTGTACATGCACCTTTTCTGTAGAAAGAAGCAAGGTACTTATACCCTTTTATAAGACATTAGGCGCGGCATTTAGGATTTTCTTCAAAATGACTGTTCAAAGTTTAATAGCTAAGGCAGTTCATTCTTAATTCAATCAAACTTTATGTAACTAGGTGTATAAAAAAGGGTTTGTATTAATAGTCATAAAATATCACCTTCAATTTGTATAATATTAGGCTGTTATACTTCAAATTCAAATAACTCGACTGTTTGTTTTTGGCACTTACACCCTATTTTATTTCCAGTATTCATATATATTTCTTTTAATATTATGCAAACATTTTTTTTTCTTTTGTGAGAAATATTTACCCTTCCTAAGGGCCCCCAAACAAATGTTTATATGGGGCCCCGCCAAGGCACGCTACGCCACTTGTAAGTTTGTATGTAGGGGATAATATCCGAAACTACTCATCCGATTTCAATAATTCTTTCACTAATTGAAAGCTTTATTATCGACGAGTGAAGTATTTGATTGAATAGACTTTTCTAGTTTCTTCGACACTTTGTCATAACTATTCGACCACGAAAGTGGGTAATTTTATCTTGGACTCTATTGTTGATATTCAGTTACTAAAAAAATCGAGTTTTATTATTATATTGACTATTTATATTGATATACTAATTATAGCTAACGGTAGTTTAAATCCCATTGAACCATACATATTAACTCAAACCGAGTTTTCTTTCTTTTCTTTTTACTATTATTTCTATTCAAGTGACGATAACTCTACCTATATGTGATAGTTACATATTTGTATCTGTACGAGGGTCATTTGAGAAGTTTCCGACCTTAAAAAGAAAAAGACGTAGTCTCCCTGCAACTCGATGCATATGAGCCAACGTTTCTCCCATCTTTTTAAACAGTCAGAAATTAAATTAATGATTGTCTAATGCTGAAAAATACAATTTGACTATATTACCGTTATTTGTGAGTGTCTTCTTGTCAGTGTCTTATTTGTGAGTATCTTATCTTTTTAACCATTTATGCAGTAAAAGGAAAATTAATATGCAGTAAAAGGGAAAAGTTTTTTGTAAGATAAATAAGACGATAAATTTACTTATTTCGATATGAATTCATAATTATTGATAATATGACCAATAAACATGACCTAACTATTTAAATATTTTTTAATATAAAATACTACTTTTTGTGACCTACTTTTTGTGACTATAAAATTTAGACATATACCGTTGCTGATTTTTTTGTAGGCATTATCAAGCTCTACAACTTCTATCTAGAACTCAATCATATATCTCTCATCGTTAAGGCAGCGTTCGTAAGAAACGTTTTCATTCGACCGTTTTTTCTCCGACTTATTTTGCAAATCCGACTACCACGAAAAAGTCTTTTCATTTTTCGGATTAATATATAGACCTATGACACTCATTCTGCCCCCAATAGTAAAAAGGGCGCATCTAACATTTTTTCAGAAATAGAGTTATATATATATATATATATTGCCGTGATCAGCAAAAAAAGACGCATCTGCTCATATTTTTTATATTTTTCTAGCTCGACTGTACACGAAGTTACAGTAACGTCAAAGGACGCAAATACATGTATTTTTCTACGAATACTAAGCTAAAAGGACGCATTGAATGTAAACTAGAATGAAAAGGCTTATTTGCGTATATGTGTTCTTTACTTTTGGAAAATTTCCATCAGTTCAGAAATTGAAAAGACGCATTTTCTTCTGTACTAAGTAGGTAAGACTTTAGTGATCACTTGCGTCTTTGCAATCTATTAATTCACTAAGTAGTTTAAGCGCATGTGGCAAATAGGCCTTTTATATTTAGTAATTCCTTTAGATTTTTGGACGCTTCTGCCAAATGCGCGTTTTCTATCTAGTATTTCAATAAACTTTTTGGACGCATGTGGCAGAATAGGAATATTGCAAGTATAACCAATACTACATCAAAAAGGCGCAAGTAGCCAATTGCGACCTTTCAACTTAAGGAAAAATCTAGTGAGAACTCATGGATACTAAAAATAAAAGCGGTTCATTGACTATTCTTAGTTGAAAAGACGTAAATGGCTATTTACGACTCTTCAACCTAATATCAAGTATTTTCCTATTTTTTTTTACTAAGATGAAAAGGAAAATTGTTATTAATTCAATAAATAATTAGGATATAGAAAAAATATAAACTACACATTAAATTTGAAACGCAAACCCAATTTATTGCATTAACAGAATGTGTCTATAGTTTCTCTTTATAGCAAGCATTTAAATAATTTTTACACGAAACATTTTTTATCTCGGTTTAGACTTTATGCTACATGCGCCCTTCTTATTATCGGGGGCAGCATAAATAACGTAACTTTCTATTGGTAAAAGAATTTTTAAAATCGGTTCAGTAGATCCAGAGATTACTTCCTACAACTTCACAAATTTTACCTCTTTATAATATTAGAATAGATAAGGAAATGATTCTGTTCTTACTTTTGTATATATACAATGAATAGACTCAAATTATTTTGACTTCACCAAGTGTAGGATGGTTAAGTGGCTTCATGTAGAAACAAGTAAATATATAAAAAAGATAAAAACACGACTGTCGTTACAGAAAATGAACTATTGTATTTATAGTTATTTTTATTACGGTATTTTATGAAATATTTGTGGTTTGTGTATTAATCTATATAGATAGATGTATATATACATTTTACTGAACACTAAACACGATATATTTATATTAATTTATTGACATTTGGACATTTAGACAACTACGTTAACTTGTTATGTGGACAGTTAACGTACTTTCTAACACTCAGGATGGCATAACAATTCAAGGGCTTAGAATTGTTATGCCATCCTGAGTGCCATCGACGTTTGAACGAGGTTGGTATAACTGCAGTATAGGAACCTCTCCTGGATTTTTGATTTGACATCACCGGGCTATATTCGCCACGCAGATTCCGAATCTGCAATAATCTTTTGTCGCTCTCAATAAATAAGCCAGATATAGGCATTTAAAGATTGCATACTAAACGTCAACAAAACGGCCATATTGTTTCAGAAGTATATCGCGAGTTCTCTAATATCGATAACAATTCGAGATATTACAAAAATGATGGCATGGTCGTGAAAAATCATGTACGAAATCATGTGAAAAATCATAAAAAAAAATTTGACTATTTTCGAGGTTTTTTTCAATGACTTTGCGACTCAAACAATATAAAATTCCTAAATATTTGAATATCACCGCAAGCAAAAATTTTTTTTTGAATTTCGCGAGAAATTCGAAAAAAATGTTGCCTGCGGCTATATTGATGTTAACGTGACAATGTGTGAGCGATATTTCGTTTTTTTTCGAGGTTTTTACAAAATGACTTTGGTGATAATGACAAAAGGTAACTTGAAACAAACGAAATTTCTTCAATATCAAATTAACACCGGAGGCAAAATTGGCGCTAGTAATGTTAACATGACAGTATGTTAGAGATAATTCGGATTTTTTTCGAGGTTTTTACAAAATGACTTTGGTGATGATGACAAAAGGTAACCTGAAACAAACTAAATTTCTTCAATATCAGATTAACACCATGGGATAGTACCATGTGTTAGCGATCATCTAAAACAATTGGACAATTTTGGAAGTTTTTACGAAATGACTTGATGGATGACTAAAGGTAACCTGAAACAAACGGCATTTTAGGATATCTTCTGTCATCAATATCCAAAGTCATTTAAGAAAGATCGAAAATATTGCCCTTTTTTTTAAGTTTCGCGAAAATATGTATTTTTCTAATCGTTTTTTTTATATTTCGATTAATCTAAAAACTCTGCAAATTGTCATAATTTCTGTAATATCGCTAATTGTTATCGATATTACGATATACTCGAAAGTGTCCAACTTTGTACAAACAAAATGGTCGCAACTTTCTTGACATTGGGATGAAAAATTTGAACGCCTATATCTCGCTTATTTATTGAAATCGAATAAAGATTATGGAAGATTCGGAATCAGCGTGGTGAATATAGCGTGGTGAATTTTATTTTGGCCTATTTGTTTACATATAAAATTTTAACTTTGAATGCCTATATCTCACTTATTTATAGCGACCGATACAATTTTCATCCAGATTTAGCATTAAAATGAAACAATCTATTAGTCTATATATATTTTTTTTTTTTTGGAGAGAGGTTCCTATACTGCAGTTATTTCTACAATTTCATGAACATAACCAACAGCATACAACTATCTGACGTAAGAGTTAGTGATGCCTGTCAAATTCTCCATAAATTGCCACTGAAAATCCAAAAAGTTGATTTTAAATATGCAAAATTAATAAAACAAAAAATATATTATATTAATTTATTAAAAAAAATAATCACCTAAAAACTAAATATATTGCACAAAGATTGCACATGTGTGTGAAAAGGAAAAATTGCGACTTAGAGTCATTTAAAAAATATTGCACTGCAAAGGTTATTTCTGCCTTCCTTCGATTTCCAAGTGAAAACGAGGAAGATTTTAAAAAACAACCCACTTTTTGGAATCCTTAAAAAATAAATTAAGGCTAGGAGATTTCACATCCTAATCCATAAACAGAGAGCAAATTCGTTATAAACTAAAATGTTAAAAAAATATATATTATCCATAATCGTAATAATATTTAATATACAAAATTGATTGTTATTCAATAAATTACTTAGAAATAATGTTGTATTCATTATTATAATTTATACATCTATAGTTAAGCTTGAAAAACGATAAAAGACTAAAAATGGGCGCATTGATAGTGTTTTATCATGTAACAGTCATGTTTCTCGCATTTAACTATGTCCTTCCTGTTTTTACTGAATTTGAAGACGCAACATATTTAAATTTATCATTATCTCAGATTATCTTACACAAAAGTAAAATATTCATAAAACTTTTTGAGGCGTCTACTTTAGACTTTAGAAACTGATAATTCCGAAATTTTAACATAAATATGTCGAGAACTAAAGGGATGATATATATTACTTTCCTGGCGAAGAAAAGTATTGTGAACGCACTTCTGTGTATTCCTCCACGATAGCGCCCAAACGCTTCATTCGATTGAGCTGAAATTTGGCATGCAGGCATTATTTGGTCATGGCAAGGGTTGGAAAAGATTGTAGTTAAAATCGGTCCACCAGGGGGCACGCTATTCATACTTCAATCACGAAATATTGCACTTAGAGACTTGAAATTCGGTGCACAGATGCGTCGTAGGATCGAAACCAAATTGGTAAATTTGGGTTGCAATATATCTTTTACAAGCGACACAAAAAACCGACATACATTTTTTTCAAATAGTAACGTCGAGGAGGGGGGTTGTGGGTTACGGGTTTGGCGCGCAGGGGAGGGGGGGAGGTTGTCTGCTTGCCGGGAGTCTTGGGGGTGGCCAAACTATTTTAAAAAAGTAATTTATGGTAGGAAATCAATTTCGAGGTATATTTTAAAAGCCTGTGATCAGTAGTTCCCGAGTTTTATGCATGTGTTATGACATACTCTTAATATGTTACTGGGCCCGATTGCGTTTCTTTGTGAACTAAAACTAGTCCAAGCGAACGAGACAGACGAGACGAGACGTTAGAGCGGAATATGAAACGAAGGATCGTCGATAAATACTACCTACCGAACTTATACTCGTCCGTATAAATTCGAGCATATTTCGTGCGATGTAAGATTTGACCTTGGCGGGCAGTTTTAATGCGAAAAAGTGACAACCGGTCATCTCACACTCCGCTCTAGCGTATTGCCCTGTCTCGTTCACACGGACTCATTTCCGAATTTAGTTCACGAAGAAACGCAATCGAGCCCACTGTTATAATAAAAACAAACAGTAGCTCGACGATATTGGATACCGCTTGGCCGAGCCCTCATAGATGCATGATAGCCAGCTGTTTTAGTCTAAGGCTATGCCACAGTATACCGAGTTAGACCCATGCCCATGCTGTCACTTTTAACCGCCGGACTAAGTCGATAAATAATTCAGAATTAGGTCGATAAAAATCTTTCACTATAAAATATATGATAGAAAAGAGTAAAACATTATGAACAGTGAATAAACGAGGAATGACAGTGTAGAACTGGTAATGAAGGAGGAGTAAGTTGTCATTTTGTTTGTAACTGTTTTACAGTTTTGAACGTTACTTGATACATGTGCATTTTCGTAGATTTTTTATTTAAAAAACTATGTTACACAGCTTTCAAGATATAGAAGTTCAAAATATTTATTTGCTAGTGTTTAAGAACCGGTTTATTTTGACTTCCTCTTTTTCCCTATGTTCATTATTTCTATTATCAGAACTTCACATGCATCTTTAATTTCAAGCCAATTAGATAAGAGTATATTATAGAAGTGGGTAAATATAGGGTTACAAAATTTTATATAAACGGGTAAAATATACACACGGGAGTAATGAATCCGTGTCACAAATATATAACCAATATAAACCTTACTATCTCGGCTACGTAACGACCAAATTTGGTTGCACATCAGTTGACTACGTAACGACCAATATTGGCGGCTTGCTCCTAAAGCGCACAGTAATATTATTTCCTATTTCGAACGCATCCTAAAATCCATACCAAATATCTGTCATTTCGCGGATATTTCTGGTAAAATTCCATTGTCAAACATCATCATTTTTTTTTTCGAGAAATGATCAAATTTTTTATTGCTTTTATGACCTAATATTTTATCTATATAATATAATATCTAAATATTTTTGTACGTAAATAAGCAAAACGAAATATTACTTTTGATAGAAAATCTAATAAAGATCACGATAGTATCTACAATTTATAAATAGGGTTCCGTATTTTTCCGTAAGTCAAGTACAAGTTAGAAATGCCGAGTTTTTTTCACTTTTTCTACTTTCTCATATTTATTCATAATTATCTAATTGTTTTACAAAATGAGATTTTAATGTTATATATACGAGCTTTCAATGCAATCATTGCACAGTTATTCTTTTTATGGTTGCTATAGTAGTTCCATAGTTATAGTACTTTTTGTCGAGCGCGGCGATATTGCAAGAAATTCCAATAAATTTCCGCCATCTGCCATGAAATTATGCCGCTACTCGAAGGGTTAGTAATGGGTTTAAGCTACTTAATCACCAAATAAATAATTAATGATAATTACCAGGAACGCTTCTTACATTTTTTTGTTACAGAACAGATACAAAAGCAAAAGCAAATGACGAGAATTCGTAGTTCGATTTTCAAAAAAACATTTATTTTATTTATAGCTTTTTGTTCGCATTACTTTAAAGCAGTGATTCCCAATGTGGTCTACATGGACCCCCCAGGGGTTGATTTAGAATTGCAGGGGTCCATGTCAGCGAGAAAACAAAGACGGCACGAGATGTAAATGCGGGTCCTCGTTAGCGGACCCCATCTAGACAGGTCATAATAAACATTTAGGCTATCCGTAAATGAGTTAATACTTCTAAAATAGATTGTGTGTACAGCAGAGTATTTCGAACTTATAATAATAGCAATATACAAAAGCGCGCGTCATGAAAGGAAATCAACACTCCGCTCAAATTGCATCACTAGTCGATTGAGGAGGCCAGCGCACATGACTTACGAGGAGAGGTGTGAGTGATATATGTGAAAAAAATGCCCTTTAATGGGTATCCGCGCGAGCGAGTAGGATAGACGCGTCAGATGAATGAGCAAGCGAGATAGTGCGTTTTAGTGCAGTTGATGTGCGGCTTACTCAAATGCGTCGTACTTTAATATCAGCAACGCTTAGAAATGAACAACTAAAATTGTACATGTTTTAAATTTTTCACAACTGTCTACTTTACCAAAAACTCTATTAAGTGATAAATACTGTGCGAGCTGTCAAAAACACGTTTAAAGTTAGTTAGTTTGTGAAAATTCAATATTATGCAGGCAGGGGGTGTACGGAAAACAGCAAGTGGTCTACGGGACAAAAAAGTTTGGGTGCCTCTGCTTTAAAGCAACCAAGAAATGTTTATTGTTTGGATTAACGTTGTATTAAATCTATATATAAAAATATAAAAATGATAAAAAATGAATATGAAAATGAAACAAAACATAAAAATGAATGTTTGTCTGTGTGTCCGCTATGGACTACAAAACAGCTCGACCGATTTTGATGAAATTTTGAGGGAAACTTTAGATTAGTTTGGAGATGATTCCTGTGAAGTTTGGTGCCGATCGGACAAAATGAAAATTTTTAGTGTCTTCAATAAAACCAAAATTCTTCTTTTTTTTAAAGCGGCGAATTTGAATTTCGAATGCGACCGCGAAGACAGGAGTGAGTTCTTCTTTTTTTAATAGTCGAATGAATTTTAAAGCGGCGAATTTGAATTTTGAATGCGACCGCAAAGACAAGAGTGAGTTCTTCTTTTTCTATAGTCGAAAGAATTTTAAAGCGGCGAAATTGAATTTCGAATGCGATCGATTTGGCGTAGCAACGCGCGCAGGGTACAGCTATTAGTCTATAAAATGCTCTTTATTTGAATAAGCTATAGGATTCTTACTTTCCGGGATATTAAGGTTAATGTTGGTTACCCGGATTCATTGCTCCCGAGTGTATAAGTACTGAGATTGTACTGATAAACATATAAACTGACACAACTGACAAACATATAAATTGTAATAAAAGCGTACAAATCGAAATTTAATAAACCGCGTCTTCAAATAAAGCAAGAAAAGTTTTTTATGTAAATTTTCTATTGAAGAACTACGGCAGGTACCCGAGCGTATCTTCCAAGCTAGGTTTCCTGATCAGGGGCATATGGCCGTAGTTTGCTGTGTATATTCCATGTTTAGCGCTGAAGAGTCCAGGGTTGTGCTGGTTAATCCTTTGCCTGGTGGCCCTGATGTCTGTCCGCTGAGACATGTGGACGTCTGCGAAAACTGCTGCAACTTCTGCTGTTTTCTTGACGCTGATGGCCTCATGGGTGCCGGCGTTGCAAACTGCAATAAATGATATACAACATAGCTATAAGAAGATTGTATATTTTTTCATTGACAAAAAAAATAGCAAAAAATGTATACAATTATGCATTTAATTAAGAGGCAGAACGAACAGATATTTGAAAATTTTATTAAATAACCTTTTAAGAAAAATAACCTATTTAAGGTGTACTACGTAACGAAAGTATTCTATAGGTATCACTCCAGAACAGACTTTGAAAACAATGTTCAATATATCTGTTTCGTTTCTACACCTTAATTTAATGCATAATACCTTCTTTGTGGATCTCTAAATAAATAAAATAAATAAAATACTGAATTATATATAGGACCCTTCTTTGTGAAAAATCAATTTCACTAGTATAACTTTCTGTATACAAATTGCTGTCAATATATAAGTAAAACCGGAGTTTCACTTGTCGAAAGAAAACACTAACCTGTTTATTATATACAATAGAAGAATCATTTGTAAAAGTGCCAATATTAACCTCACGGGACGTGCCGTTTACCTGAAACTGGGACTTCACTGCCCCTGCAACTTCTCTTAAAGGTTTCTGTCTCTTCACAACTTACCAGACAAGGTCCTTCCACTCCTCCTACTATTCGCCTTCTTCAATCCCCCGTTCAGCAAGAACTCACAATCCAGCCCCACGTTGTCGTTGTTGAAGCTCTTGCGCTGAAACGGAAGCCCTCTATCCAGACAGGGCCTGTAATCCGTAGCCGACATGGCTTTGGGGTTAAGCCGCTCGTAGTGCTGGAACGCGTGCTGCATCCGCGCTCCGTAGCAGGCCCCGTAAGGGTTGGCCACGTACTCCAGGCTCTTGGTGCTGGGCACGCCGCGCTTGGCCTTCGCTTTCGCTTTCTCCGGGGGCTTGTCGGGGCAGTAGCACTTGTTGGAGTCGGCGCAGCTCTCCGTGTCGCAGTCGCACCAGCTATAATCGTAGGCTGAGCACTCGCAGCAGTCGTCTCTGGAGAAGATAAAAAAATAGATATATGAGATAAGCAAGCATTAATAGTCTGCCTACAGAGTAACCTGGCGGGGGTGCTACAATTTATTCATTCTTTGTTTTTATGACACCCCTCCATATCTTTAGCCAGCACATTTAAGAGAGTTGTTTATTTATTAAATGGTTGTACAAAAAAGTAGTTCCATTGGCTCGATTGCGTTTCTTCGTGAACTAAAATCGAAAATTAGTTCGTGTGAACGAGACAGGGAAATACGCTAAAGCGGAATGTGAAATTAACGGTTGTTACTTTTTCGCATTAAAACTACCCATCAGAGATAAACAATCTGAATCTAAGACCGCACGAAATATGTTCAAATTTATTCGGACGAGTATAAGTTCGCCAGGTAGTTTAATCGACGATATTTCGTTTCATATTCCGCTCTAACGTATTGCTGTATCCAATTCGCTTGAACTAATTTCAGTTTTAGTTCACAATGAAACGCAATCGGGCCCAATATGTATATATTACCATTGATTATATATGGTATTGGATTTCTTTGCACCATAGTACGCTTTGGCAACCCTGTTGCGTCGGCGACATGCAAGTGGCGCTCTACAATATTCTCTATTTTTTGGCCATCTATAATAGCATTGATAATGGTGTTTTTTTTATAAGGGACTGTTTATTAAAAAAAACAATAATGTATCCAATGATAACAATAATAACATTCAATTATTAGGGCCATATATCATATTCATATATAATATATGGGCTGATTACATTGCAGACGAATGATAGAAAAGATAATACGGAGAGATAGAGCGGAATGTGAAATTAACGGTTGTCACGTTTACGCATTAAAGTAACCTACAAAAGATAAAGCATCTGTATCTAACACCGCACGAAATATTTTGTTCCATTTGAAATCGGAGACTATCGCGGTTGCTTGACATTATAAATAAGATAAAAAAACAAATTTAGCGCGTGAATTTTGTAGCATCCGACGTCTGGGGTAGACTGGACAATCTACCCTAGACAACGGCGGCTGCAACGTCGCCGAAACGTCAGGCGCTACAAAATTCACGCGGTAAAGTCGTTTTCTATCTTATTTATAGTGTTTTAATTTATTCGGAAAGGTATAAGTTCGACAGGTAGTTTTTATCGACGATCGTTCGATTCATATACTGCTCTAACGTATTGCTCTATCTCGTTCGCTTTAACTAATTTCAGTTAGTGTTTTAATTTATTCGGAAAGGTATAAGTTCGACAGGTAGTTTTTATCGACGATCGTTCGATTCATATTCTGCTCTAACGTATTGCTCTATCTCGTTCGCTTGAACTAATTTCAGTTTTAGTTCACAAAGGAACGCAATCCGCGGACGCAGAAAGCGGGCCCATGTCAATAAAGTAAAGAAATTAAATATTGTAAAAGAACAGCTTAAGATAGACACAGCTCAAGTAACTAACGACGCTCTGCACATCTAACGAGGCTTCTCAAGCCTGTATTAAATCCACAGTTAGGGTGTAACAACACATAATAATAGTATTATGCAATATAATTCGAAAAGAAAAAAACATAGAAAAATTAAATTTAACCCTTCACTTTTCTAAATGATATATATCAAAAATATCACGCACATCTAACGAGGCTTTTCATGCCTGTATGCACAGTTATGACGTGAAAACCAAAAATAATAGTATAATATAAATATTAATCAAAAAAAATCTAAATAGAATAGGAAGGAAAAATAAATAAAAGTAAATGGTTACCTCCACCGTTTTATATTAACAAATATCAAAAATATTTGTATAAACTTAAGTAATACATATTCAGCACCCATTATGTGATAATGTAGAAATTTAATTAATTGATAGAAGAAATTTAATTAATTGATACGCAAGAGATACAAAATACGCAAACATACATACATACAAAGATGTTTTTCTCATACTATATAATTTATAAAGGTGAGTTTTTAATTGGTGAAACATTATAGTGGGTGAATCAGTACAAATAACTAAGCAACTTTTATTTTAAAAAATATATATATATTTTGAAAAGTTTTTTTAAAATTCAAATTTGTTTTGTATTATTATATTTTTGATAGCATAAAAAGCTATGAGCACTATGCGCTACCCAGTGGTAGGTAAAATATCGCTTGTATTGTTTATTAGCGATATTTTACCTACCGCTAGATGGCGCAGCGCATCCGATCTTAAAATATGCCAAAAAAAAATTTTTTTTTTTGTTTTTCTCAACAAAAAAACTTGCCAACTTTGTCGTACTGGTTTAGCCACTACAAGGATGTCACTAATTAAAAACTCAGTCCATAGAAGTTCGTTTTCTTCGGAAACAAGAAATACCTGATTTTAATCAGGTACACAAATTCTAGCACCTATCTGTCAATTTTAATTTTAAACCTTCAGGTAATTTTATCAACTTTTCGTCGATGTTGCTAAATATTTTTGGCGCCTTTACTGTAGTCTTTACTAGGGGAATCAGTTAGTTAGTAGATACGGCCACTCTTGTTACAAGAGCTTGGTGAACTTTTTTGTAAGTCTTTTTGGAAGAAGACCATAATGTGTTTCATAGAAATCTCTTTTTTTTGTAAAATCTGGAAATCAGAAATCTGGAAATCTGGAACGAATAATTTAAGGACGAATAATGTGGGTGCTTTTTTCCAATGACTTTTTTATGAGCATGATGCTCTTATGAGCATCAGCTATTTTCAAATTGGATCCAAAACTTGTTTAGTGATACTTCACTTGCTTTCCAATGTACCTATTAGTTATATATAGTTTAGCTTTTCCGTCATCTTCACCAGCAGTTTGAGCAATGTTCCTTAATTATGCTGTAGCTTCCGCTAGTTTCTTCAATAATCAGCGGTTCGATCGTTTTCTTGAGTTGAATCGTAATTTTTATCAAAACCTGCGTAATATATCTTCATTAATTTTATCAATGATTTCCACCACTAAACTCTTTCTAGTCTCGCAAAAAAAAATCGGAAAGCGCTCGCTTGCCTGCATGCTGCTTAGATAGACGGATTAAATAGTTGGAGGATCGGAGCGAAACGGTTAAGCACAATATAACCGCAAGAAAATGATAAGATCAACAGCCGATGTCTGGGCGTCTTATCGTTTCCGCTCCAGATACCACCACACTTTCGATGTCGGCGAAAAGCAACACACGCTTCCAGGGTTAATCTAGTAATGTCATATTAATGACTTTTAGAATGCTTTAACTTCGACGAATATAGACCAAGTACTCAGGATGTATAAAGTTCCGGACGAAAATATTATTCTTCTTCCGATATTCTGTTTCTTCCGTTGGTTCCTATCCCGCCTAAAGTGCTTGAATAGATACCCAAGTGCTTAGGATGCAAAAGGGGTTTCGGGGGTGAAAGGGGGGTGTTTGGGGGATTTGGGGTTTGAGGAGAAGGGGGTTTATTTAGTGGTGGGGGGGGGGCGGTTGGGTTTAGGGTGGTTAGATATAGAGGTGAGGTGTGGAGTGGTTTGGGGGTGGGGGGAGCGTTAGGGGTGGTTGGAGGGGGCGGGGTTAGGGTTTGGGGACATTATGGAGGGGTTGGGGGACTTAAGGGAGGGTTTGGGGAGGACGTGGGTGGGTTAAGGTTTATGGTTTGGTGCCTAGTGAAGGAGCGGGGAGGGGGGGGGGGGGGTTAAGTGTATTATATTTGGCACACTATATTTACCGGAGTTCTATTTTAATGCCGATTTTATAACGGAATCGCGAAGTATTATTTTGAGGACCACATTTTAGGGCAATTTAGTTTTATGAGCATTTGGCTTAAACTTTTAGATAATTTATGGTAATATTAGAGCCCTGTCCACCCTAGGACGGGCTAGGCCCGGTTGGGTGACAAAATTGAATAAGCATGTCTTTAAGGTTTTGCCATTCGGTTTCTGTTATTTTTGTAAGCAAAATTAATGTTTTATAGTAACTAATTTTTATACGAATAAATATATATACTGTGTGAGAACTGTGATCTATTATAATGGAAACTCTAATAGAACCACAAATGCTAACCAATAATGGAAACTCAAATGCGCGACTATTATGTCAATGACTTATTATGATAAAATAAGTCATTGACATAATAATAAGTCATTTATTTTGGAAGAAACTCTTGTGTCAAAGAAAATTATATATAATATCGATTAACTGGAGGAGCGCTGGAAATATACCTGCTTCGGATATTATTAAGTCTCACAGGTGACGTTCTGTTGGAGTTTGTCCATTGTTGCCCGCCATCTTACTACTATGACACTTACTATGACAATTATTTACTTACTAGTTGTGTGAAACTTTACCTATTGTTATATTCCTATTTGTTGTCTAGTTTTTACAAGTTTGAACTGAGCACGACGTCATTTTATCGAAGAAAACCACTAAGGACATATGTGTGGTTGACGTCAAGAAAGCACTAAGGACATAATATGTGTGGTTGACATCAAGAAAGCACTGTTATATAGGCAGTTAACGCTTGGTCAACATTGGAGTAAGTCCTACCCCTTGAAAATAGTAAACGTGCTGGCCTCTATTAGGGCGCTGGCTTCAAATCAAGTTGACAGTGTGTTGAATCATACAACCAAAAATTTACCGGACAAATGTGTTTCCTGCGGGGGTAGGTGTAGGGGTTAGGGGGGTAGGTTGATCTGATGCCACCTATCCTTAGAAAAGACCCGTTGGCCACTCGATCACAAACGATCACAAATTGCACATCCGGCAGATTATGCGTACTATTGCTTCAAGAGCGACTTCGCACTAAAACCAGACAATCGGGCGAAGAAATCCGTCCAAATCTGGTAGGATGGCACAAGAACGCTCTTTCCCAGTGCCGACTGGCTATGAAGGTTTGGCCTCTGCAGGGCTTTTGGCCGCGCTGTATCAGTAGATCGTTTTCATCAAATTCTTTGCGACTCATTTCAGGGTGAAAAGACAACAAGAGTCATTATACCATCCTGAGATTGCGGTCTCTCCAGTAGTAATGGACAAAGGACAACAGTTCCCCAGCTGTGATTATGGCTCGCCAATACAGATAATAAGCCGTATAGTGAAAGGCTGCCTAATCAAAATCAGTCGGCCTTAAAACCTCCAAACTATTAAAAACTAAACAGGGACAGCTCTCATATAGAGAATTACTTACGAATCACAATTGGATATGCTTGAACGAAATTAGGCCGAAATAAGATTGAATAAATGGGTTTCTCACAGATAAAGCAGTTTGTATGGAAAATACTAGCATGGAAAAAGAGCATATACCAGGTCTAGGAGCCCAGGCTACATTACTTATAAACACAGAAAATCTACATACCTCCCATTACAGCATGATTTGATGACCAGCTTTCTGCTCTTGGTCTTTGCGCTGGATAGCCTCTCCTTCTTAGAGCTACAATCCATCTTCAAGCTGCAATAGCACCGATCTGTACAGCTCTCAGACTCGCACTCAGAACAGGATACATATCCACTTGAGCTGTTTCGGTTCTGGCAACCCAGCCTACCACTGAGGGTAAGGAAATCCGAGTCTTCGGAAGTGCTGGTTCTCTCGCCAGCCTTCGGAAACTTGCTTCTCCTCTTTGACAGGTTGACGGACCCCTCTCTTTTAAAGTTTCTCTGCCTGTTCGCTGGCCTCTTCGGTGGAGGTAAGGCAGGTTCCTTAGGCCTGAACTGGTGCAGGTCATAACTCGAAGTCGACACAGAACTCTCCGATGTAATCGCTATTGTCGCTTTGCTCAGCGCCGCTCTCTCGAATTTGTACTCCGTCCTAGACTTATCATGTGCGACGGTTATCTGTGACATTACGTTATCCTTGGAGAATGGTTTCTTAAAAGGTAGCTTGAACCTGCGTCCGAATAAAATCCTCCTTTTGCTAGCCACCATCGTTGCGTTTTTCTTGAGCGTTTTCTTCTTCTGCCTCTTCATTATGACCTTACTGTGCTGGAAGATCTCATCCTTCGTTAGAGTCACGGCTAGTTTTAGGAGAAATTCTTTGTAGATCGGTTTCAGGTCGTTGAAGGACATTCCATCGGAATCAATTATGGCGTTCAGGATCTCGTCCATGTTGTTTAGGTTCTCCTGCACTCGGAACTCGTGGAATAACTCGTGGAAACCGAGGGGAGAGCCGCCGCCTTTCTTGCCATTGTTCCTGAAAAAGAATTTTAGGAAAAACGTCATATTATTATTTATTTAAACCAATTTACAAATAATATTGCAATCTGCAATTAAATCATCAAATAATATATTATACAAAATACTTAAACCACAGCAACACATTAAATTAAATTATTTAACAAGGTTTGCTATCCAATGTCGCCCAACTAATAAAGCTTGTGCTTGGGCGGATATTCTATAAACATAGAGTTACATTAATTAATATATAAGTTATAAAAACCAAATCACAAAAAAAGTTAAATTAATAAAAAAATACATTGTGTAAAATATGATAGTTATTAAATAATCATAATTAAATAATATTAATATATAAATTATATATTAAAGACATTTAATCAGGGTTAAAAAATAAATATGGAAAATATTTTAATGAATCTAGAAATTCGCTGATTCGCAGGAAAAATACCGGATTGCCACTATGACCAAGCAATCCTGGTTATAGTGCTTAATTAAACCATACTGGGAATAATTTAATAACGAGGGACAGGCCTGGTCAAGCAGGCAATGTCGGAGCTCCCCGTGGCAGGACGATGGCTCTTTAGTGTAATAAGTACCTACCACTAAAACCCGATCTTGGGAAATGGAAGCTAATATAAAATCTAAGACTATCGCGGTTGTTTGACATTATATAGGATAGAAACGAATTTACGGCGTGAAATTTGTAGCATCCGACGTTTCGGGGACGTTGCAGTCGCCGTTGTCAAGGGTAGACTGATCTATTCTGAGGTTGTTCTGTCTACCCTGGACAACGGTGACTGCAACGTCACCGAAAAGTCGGGTGCTACACATTTCACGCGATAAATTCGTTTCTATCCTATATAGTGGAAGCTAATATTTCATAACCAGCTAGAAGCGAGATGCTGACTAAAAAGCATTATGCAGATAACACTATGTTGTCAGGCATTTTCTTTATGACGTAGTACCAGTACTGAAAATCTGTGTCACCATGCAAACTTTGAAATCATTACTCTATTACCCGTCTTTCCAGGGACATTCACTGTCATTGAACTGACCAGCCAACTTGCAATACTTGTACCATCTTGTACCATCTTGGAATACTTTCAACAACGATAATAAAATGACTACAATGTTCGCGTTCGATCAACCGATATTACTGGTATTTCATAACTAACAAGTGGTATTTATACCGACCAATAAGCTTTATAAATTGGCTGCAAACAGATTAGCTATAACAGTTGCTAATATCAGAAACGAATGGGAAAGTCACAATAAGGAGAACAGAGCTTTTTGCAATATAGTGAGGGACTTAACTAGATGGAACAGGCAATAACAGAATACAATATAAACAAAAGCAGGGCTAAACTCATGGTTATGAATCAATACCGAGCTATCCACATCCTGGGTGGTTTAAAATAATCACTACCCAGTTCTCCAATCATGGAATCCGCCTACCAAAATTGAATACCCAAGATCCACGTATCTATGGTGATCGAAAACGTCGAAGTCAAAAGAGTAAGAGATTCAACCCTCAACAAGGTAGTCAGACTGGGTTGAGATATCTGCCGAGCCTAATTATAAAGCATCACTCACCGTTGTCCAATGGATTTATATCTCGTCAACCCACCAGCGTTCAAGAAGCTCCCAGACCTTGGTATAGCGATTTTCGTGAGGATGTCACCAGAGTCGCTATTGGTCTTCCTAACGCTGTGCTTCCTGCCCAACTGCCCGTCCTTCTCATCCTTTTTCATATCGAAGGGTTTCGCGGGGATCGGCGGTGGCTGGTTCTTGGGTCTCTGAGGCACCTTTTTTTTTTCCAACTCTTTAAACATTTCAATTTTCTCGGAAACGGTGCTTTTGCTAGATGACGAAGCGTTCGTGTTCAAGTTTTTGTGCTGGTTGCTTAAGAAATCCATCGATTCTTTATATATCGACGAGATTTGCTCTCTAGACGGAGTGGAGTCTTTTATGTTTTTAATGGTCTCGAGTTTAGCCTTTACCTGCTCAATTCCAGGTAATTTATTATTTGCTGGCAGTGGTGGAGGTACGGGTACATCGGGAGCCTTCTTCGCTTTGTTCCTGTTTTGAGGGGGCCTATTTTTTACTTTATCCGTGTCTTCTTCGCTTGCTGATGAGTTTGTAGTCGAACTTCTCTTCTTTCGGGGTGGTCTTATTGGAGGATCTAAGGCATTGTTGCTGCTGGCGATGCTCATTCCTGTTACCCCGTTCCTATTCTTTGGTTTCTTCTTTGCTTTTATGGGATCCATGATGCACTGCTGGCTCATGTGCGCCATCAGAGATTTGTATAGCGTGGCAGCGATCACAATCGCATCTTCAGATGTCTGGCATACGAATCCATGACATTCTAACTGCTTTGCAACGCCGATTTTTCTCATTACAACGGCAAACAATGGAGAATGGGCATTATCATTATGTCCTAAAATGTACTTTTTCTCCATGTTTTCCAGAACTTTAAAAAGAGATTGCTTATCTATGTTGTCAGGGTCAGTGATCAGCGGTAGGAAGGCATACAGAAGTATATTGTTCTCCTTCTCTGAAGCTTGCACTACAAACTTCACCGCAGACCACACAGCTATAGTTGGGAATGGGTTCAACTGCTCCAGATCTCCCTTATCTCCTTGATACCGCACTTTTAACCCGCTTTTGGAAATCTCTAATTGTCCGGTCAGAGCGGTTTTATTCCTCAAATTCTTCCGGTATGCAAAGTAGAGGCTTCTTAATGGCACTTGGAGCCCAGATAGGCTCGTCACTTTCTGCTGCAGGGGAATCGAGCCCAAATAGTCGACACTAAACGTGTGGACGCCTATGGTGTCGCTCAGAGGTCCTTTGGAATCCATTGCCATGTCGGCGAACATCTTTTCAATTCTGTCCTGGACGGAATTGGAGATGTGGTCCTGGTTATAGTCGTTTTCGTCCTTCTCGAAGAAGGGTGTCTTGTAATCGCCAAGGGATCCCACCTAGAATATAATAATTATAATAATTTAGATCATAAATGATATATGAAGGAAGGTCACGGGAAATAATGATAAATATTAACTTTTAGATTTTTGTGATATTACATTAAAATGTCATTTTATCAAGGTTTTGAGTGAGAAATAAATATATTTTGGCTGTAAACCAAATCATTACACGTCACGGCCCGGCGGCATAGAGGCTAAGTCGCCTGATCTTACCCTGTTAGATCCCGGGTTCGATTCCCTGCTGTGTCACCATTTTCCGTTTGGATAAAATGAACGGAATTGCATTTCAATTCTGTCGATTGAATGCAATAACAAGACACGCACTTACACACATGTTACAGGTACAAATTCATATAAACAGGTCATACTTGGGTTGGTTGTAAGAGATTGTCAGATGATACCCGCCCATTGTGAAATTCCACAATAAAGAGTAGAAACAAAATATAAAAACAGACAAACCTAGGCAAGAAAAACGAAAACAATAAATATAGGTAATATATTAATAAGAATTTTGGAGTTTTTAAAAAAGTGCATTTTACTCCAATTACACCTCAGAAAAAAAGCGAAAATATAGAAAAGTCATTGGCCTTGATCAGTATTTTCCATTACAGTTCCTACTCAGCGTCAACCGGAAGGTCATCGAGGTACCCCACCTCTATGCTGACGGGAAAGGTTTGTCAAGGCCCACCGTCACCTCGTAGATCTTGATTATTGTTTCCCGTCACACGATTTGTTCTTCCTTCTATTATGGGTAGACTATGATCTTTCTTTCGAAAATTGATTCATGCTTCGACTCGTTTGCGAAAAAGTCGCAAGATGGTATTAGTGTCTCATTTTCATTTTTCCGCGTTACCCTTCATACGTACAGAGTATAGACATATAGTAGGAGGTTGGCATATGTAAAAAGATAATATTGATGGAAGAGCCACTCAGTTAAAAACTCATAATCATTACGCTCTATTAGAGGGGTTGGGTGTGTAGAGTGGATGCTGGGAGAGATGCGAAATTCGATTTTTATTATTAGGTATGTATACGGAGATTGCTTATTTAATAAATCTTTTTAAACCTGGGAACTGAAAGCTGCCTATGACTTTGATTTGATTTCACTGTTTGGTTCAATCCACAGAGCTGCGTATGCGAAACTGCCTTTGTACGCAGATGATTTACACCTGTCTGAGTGAGCATTGCGGTGAGACCATTCTATCAGACAGACATGGTAGTTAGGATTTCTACTTCTTACAATGTTCCGTATAAAATTGGCGAGGTGTATTTGCTTGCGGTGGGGCATGTTTAGGATGGCGGATTTACATATTATATTAAAATGAAGAAACGTGGCTTATATGTCGAAATTTGAAACAAAACCGGGTCCAGGCATTTTGTATCCTCTGAATCCTACTTTAATCCAATTTGCCAAGGCACGGTCCATATACGGTAAATATGTGCAATGGGTATAATGAGAGTGTTCATAAGGGGAATCCTAATACCAATCCTAATACGATGAAGGTAATCTCTGAATCTGTACAGAGATTTCAAACGAGAGAACAGTACTGAGAATGGCCTTTTAAGTGGGATTTCCAAGAAATATGTTCATCAATGTGCAGTCCATGATTAGGGGCGACGTCTTGAGGGATTGCTATTTGATCAATAGTAATGGGATGGCTGCTATTGGTTCATGAGCAGTGGAGCCTTTATGATCTGCTCGTTATTTTAGGTTGGCCCAACTCACGGTTCAACTCCCATCGGGTAGCCTCGTAGAAGAGTGTCGAACCTGGAAATGACCCTATTTCACATGTCGCGCAGTGTCGTGGACATCGGATCGGATCCTCTGGGCGGTTCGCCGCATAGTGTGACGTCAACGAATCGACTGTCCACTCTGGTGAATAACCGGGAGGGGAGGGGTCTGGAAATGATCATGATGATGATGGAAATAATGATATTCCTAAGCAGCAGGGGTCGTTTTTGACCTGAGGCCAGCTACTCTTTAAACGACTCATTGGCCATTCGATCCCGTGTGAAAGACGGACAAAGGATGCCACGGTCCGCGATAAATTCGAACTAAATTACGGCTAACATCAAGTAGGGACCGCGCAAGTGACTCCGGATCCGAGACCAGACGGAAGGACGGAGAAATCCTGCCAAATCTGTTAGTGCGGTAAATCCTCCTCCTAATCCTGCCTAATTCTGCCAAATGCGGTAAGTCGTTAGTCTCTCACGGGCATGTTGGCATAGACAGATGATGGACTGTTTGTCCCTAAGTCTCTTCGTCCATTCCCCCTCCCCCCCCCCCACGGTTGAAAGATTGATTATATATCGGTGTATCTTCCTGGGGTGACGGGTTCGCTCGTAGTACCTGAAAATCCAAACTGATCAATAGTAATGTCTAGATGACCAAACAAATCATGTTCAATGTCTGCATTGAACAAATGGTGTTCAATGTCTGCATTTGTACTATTTTTAAATTTATATGATATTTTAATGTCTTTAATGTTTGGTGGTAGGCAATTATGAAGTTTGCGGGGCAAGACATTCCTCTAGAGGTTTCATCCATTTTGCTAATTGCAGAGTTAGCGTCGTCGGGATAGAAAGACAGGAACACTTGTGTGTCATCTGTATACTTATGATGTTTAGACCACGGAGAGTACGGGTGCAAGTAAACTGCCTCGAGGGACGTCTGTACATTATTAACTACGACTGCGACTATTCTGTAGTCTATTATTAACTACGACTGCGAAGTAAAGATTAAACAAAGTCAGTTCGAAGACGAGTCATTATTTGATGTCCCAGGTGACAATCAAGAACTATGTTTGGTCACGATTAACTGAAACACAGCATTTCACGTCCTCGTGCAAATCTCACATCATTCATACATTATTTTAAGGGCTTATCATCTTCATCAGAATTGTCCATATAGCCTCAGGAGGAACGCTATCAAAATTCTTTCTAGGTTTACAAAATACAGGAATATTGGTTGGCCATGCTCGTGGCTTTTTTACTGTAGTTAGCACCCAGAGACTATTGCCTTACTGGTTTTTCTTTCCAGATGAAACCCGAGTTGTTTCTGGTAGTGTAGCGCTTACGACACTGGTTTAAAGCGACTAAAGAGAGCCCATGCAAAAACTTTTCCGGGAGATACCTCGATAGGAGTTGTAGTCAGATCTATCACATTTGCTCTTGTATAGAGAACAGATATGGGAGATCTTAAAGTCAGGAGGGAGTCAGATATGGGAGATCTTGAAGTCAGGACCGCTTGCACGGTCCTCTCCCTTACGTAGCGGTGATTTGGTATATATACCGAATCTATTGCGGACCAAGACATTCTTTGCCCGGCTCTTCACCCGGTATCAGGTAGCCGATTGGTCGTTTCAAGAGTAGTTGCCGTAAGTTTAACAACTACCCCGCTCTATAGGAAACAAAGCCGTTTCCAGACTCCTCCGGCTATCAGTCGGAATGCAGTCAATGCTGACGCCGCACGGTGCGCAAACCGTCCAGGAGCGCGAAGAACGATTCCTAGAAGAACTGGCCCGCAGGCCAGGGCTTGCACTTCTGCGTGGAGGCTGCCGGATGGGTGTTGACCTATGAATTCGGCCGACCCTAACACATGGGTCATAATTGCTCAGCTGCACTGTGCCTATTAGCACAAGACTAACAACGATGCATAAGATACCTTGCTTCCCTCCCTGTTGACTCGGCAGTTCAGGTTGGCTCCGTAAGTTCCGTGGCTAGCATTACTGCGGCTGTCGTCAAACATGGCGTCGATGCGACGCTTGTAGAGAGACGCCGAAGAAGGAGGGGTGTCGCCCCCTCCGCCCCCACCACTCCCCCCGCCGCCGATCGCCGAAGACAGACGAAAGCTAGACCTGATGCTGTTCTCTCGCTCGCACATAACCATCTAAAATAGAAAAATAGACAATATGTAACTTGTTACCTTCTCGCCCCACCAACCATCCTCGACGGAAGGTATTGTGAATGCGCAATTGTTTTTTTGAGATGAGAAGAAAAAATATACATATACATGTCGTAAGGATTAAGACTATTTTATTTTAGCATAATAGAAAGATTATCTTTTCGTTTAATGTATGCGCTATGTAACCTGGGCTCAGACAGATGTGTATATAACTTTAAAAGCATACGACGGCATTGTCTTAATAAATTTGTCATTTCATCTTCTGTTGTGCTCATGAATTTGAATGTATATGTATATGTAAATAAGTAAATTAAATAAAATATAAAATTTTAAAATTAAATTCTATCTGTGTGTCTGACAGTGTGTATTCCTCCACTTCCAGAGATTGCATTTAAGAAATGCATACAAAGAAACCTAGGCATGCATGCTCTCTATAATTTTGATGAATTTGGTAAGGCTCTCTTAGATTTTAAAATATAATTTTACCATTAATCAAATATATTTGTTTATTCTCGACTAAAACTAATTCTGTTCTGTATTTTGTTATAGTAAGAGGCAACGACAAAAAGAATGCAATAGTTTTGTAAAAGCTGATACTTTCAGATCAGACACTACTTTGGCCATAGAATGCTGGAGTAGAGTTAGCAGGTCAGACTCTGGGACACCTGGCGCTGGCGAAGTAGGAAATGTGTAATTTTAATTAGTACCCCCAAAGTATTTTGGAAAAGCTGAAAATTCATCAGTAGACAGTGAATGGAATACGTAACTCGAAACAAATGGTCAGACTGCTTAACAATTGGATGCTCGGCGTTAGCATTACTCCATACATGTCAAAAAATTATGTCCTATATAGTGCGCGGCACATTATACCGATGCTTAAGAGGAATACGTACCGGCGTATTTACAGGGACTTCATTTTTGTGACTGTAATGCTGACGCTACGATTTTAATGTTAAGCAGTTTGACAATTTGTTAGCGTTCTTTATTGCATCCACTGTCTACTGATCAATTGACAGCTTTTTCAAAACACTTTGGGTGTGCTAATTAAAATAACACCTTTTCGAGTACGCCAGCGCAAGGTCTCCCGGAATCTGGCCTGCTGATTCTACCCCGGAATTATATGGTCAAAATACTGTCTGATCTGAAAATATCAGCTTTTACAAAACTCTTGCATTTTTTTGTGGCTGGCTTTTGCTTTCAACTTTAGCGTTGTTTCTGGTGTGACTTTTCTTGACTGTTATTGACTGTTTCTTGATTGATTATTAACTGTTTTTTTTGCGCACTAATCATATACTAATCTCGGACTTAAAGACTTGAAAATTTGGTACACAGATGCCTCGTTGGGCCGAAATCACATTAAATTTCGCCAGTTAGTATATTTCCTCAAATGACTGAATGGAAGGTGATTAATGCGTCGCATTCCCACTATCCCCCCCCCCCCTCCGTCGCCGACGATCCCTTTCAATCAAGTCAACCTCCTTCCCGAAAGGAAATCACGTTCAAAATCCTCCCATAAGTCCCTGGCTACCTGCTGGGAAAGTATTGTGGTAACAAAACCTATTTTTAAAAATGTTTGTTTTTTTTTTTTATCTAGCCATTAAAAATTTCAGCTTACACGGGCGACCATTGAGCGAACTATTCAAATACGCTGAGATTAAAAATGTTTACCTTCTACGACCTTACATATATCATTAACAAATAATGAACTCATCACACAATTCAGCGGTGGGAAGATTTACAATATTCTTTATTGCCAGTCGTCGCTAGAAAGTGAATATTTGCTGATAATATTATTGTAATATACTACGTTACTTAATATTATGGTGATATGTTTGGTAATAATTGATTGTACAATTGATAGCTATTGTTAACGCTGCCACTAAAATTAGATCACATTGCAAGATCTTCTAAGTGTAAATAATTAAAATCAAAGAAGATTAGACAGAATTAGGTTACATATAGTAACCAGACAGAACATCGGTGAACGTGTCTTTTTCTGCCAAACAGTAATAATAAACAAACGAGACAACAAATGTGCTTTTGATCATATTACACATACCATATATTTTATTTATGTATTTGGACCATCCATTTAGGAGAAATTGGCGTTCAAAAAGAGGTCTATTTTGCAGTTTGGCCTATCCTTTCGCTTTAAAAAAGTAAAAATGTTTATTTACAGACAAGTAATTACAAAATGTTATCTTTTGTAAGGAGAGAGCATATTCGCAATGACAACATTTAGTAGTTTATAGAAAAAGCAAGTCAAAATTCTATATTGCCACAACATTCTATACCTACCTACTTTAAAATCATCACTAAATTCTACTCGACAAAATTCAAATAAAATAATCAAACAAAATAATCAGAATAATAATCAAAATATCAATAGTTCTATAATACTACACTATCACAAAAAAAACTAGGACAACATATATATTTTGTATAATTTATGAATTCATCTATTGAATAAAAAAAACTGCTTGAAATGGCAACCTTGTCAAGGCTTGTTTAAATACCGTGCAAAACTGAATATTTTAATGTGAGGAGGTTAAAAAAATAATATGGTCCCGTATATTCTCGTATATTCCGATCCTTGCATAGCAGTGTTTAATTTTGCAACTATAAAATTAATGAATTTTCGTTTCTAGTATTCAGTTTATGTACATCTGAAAACGTTTTGTTTTTTGTATTATTAATTATAAACATCTAATAATAGTCTGTATAAATTTAAGCTGAAATTTTTTGGCGTTTAAAATAGGTCTGCAGGTTTCATCCCTGGTTACCTTTCCTATAATTAGAAAGATTTTTTTCTGTAGTATGGTATACATACATACTCACGCTTCTAATTTACAATATTTCTAATTTCTAATTTTTAAAATTTTCAATACGATTGCTTCTGCTGATGACTGCTATGATATTCAAGCCGAGATAATAAATTTACAAGAATATTGCGTAACGAATAAACTGTACTTAAACCTAAATAAATGCAAAACCATGTCTTTTTCTAGATCTCATCGGCCTACACATTACCAATATGATATTAACGCGCATAAACTGGAAAGAGTTTCTGAATTCACTGACTTGGGTATAACATTTAATAGTAAACTTAACTTCAATACTCATATCGAGCTAATGACTTCCAAATGTTACCAGTTGCTGGGATTCATTTGGAGGGTAACGAAGCCTTTCAAGGATTTCCGCGTTGTTATGCTCCTGTTTACATCGCTTGTCCGGAGTAGACTGGAGTTTGGCAGTGTGATTTGGAATCCATGTTACGAACAATATGTTTCAGACATTGAAAGAGTTCAGAAAACGGTTCTGAGGTGGATGCGTTTTAAATTCTTTCACGAAATAGAATTCGCCGATTACAACGCCCAAACTCACTTTTTAAAATGTCACTCTTACAGATATTCTCCTCATTAATTTACTCTTTACCCATAAACTCGACTGCCCTGATCTGCTCAGTTGTTTCCCGCTGAACGTTCCGTCGATCCACAGAACTCGTCGTTGTGATGTCTTCTGCCCGCCGCATTGTTCAACCAATAACGCTCTATTCTCGCCGCCGGTGCCCCGTATAATGCACTCATATGTGAAAATCGTAAATTGCTTTGATGGTATGCTTCTAAGTAAATCACAATTCAAGCAACTCGCCTCTGCAAAAATAACGGACTAAAAAAAAACACCAAACGGAAATTAAAATAAAATATTTAAATTATTAGAATAGTATCACAAAATAGGTAAATTATCAATAAGTAGAAAACGTTTTTAGAATTATATCAAATAACTTAATGTAATCAATATGTAATGTATGTAATGTAACAAATAACTTAATGTATCAAATAACTTAATGTAATGTAATGTAATCTCTAGTACGTAATACTGATGTAAATCTGTTGTTTTTTTCAAAAAAAGAGAAAAAAAAAATATGGTAAGAATAAAAAATAATTTAATTAATACCAATAATAATAATGCAAAATAATTATACTTAATATTATTATTATTTATTATGGACAGACAGCTTTTATGATACATCCAAATCAGATCTTGTTATCACAAAGAATATTAAAAACAAGAATTTTTTAGGTACAAATCGAATCTGTTTTAAATTGATTGTCAAACCTTGAACTAATCACTCCAAATTGTAGTTTTTTTTCAGTTTATTGGGATTGGATTTAAGGTTGTTGAGTTGAGTCTTTCGCTGTGACCTTGAAGATTTATGTCGACGTTAAATTTGTAAATATACTCTGGCCCAGATACGACGTAATAATTTGTGAGATTTTTTTTATGGCTTAGTAAGGTCCCCTCTTTGTCTTCTTTGCTTGAGAAGTCAGTCCAAGTAATTCCAAGCGATTTTCACGATTCCTGTTCTTCAGAACCACTGGTATTTTGGTTACCCCTCGCTACACTTTCCAGAAAATCTACATCTTTACATAAGTATGGGTTCTAGATCTTACAGCCATACTCAGGAATAGGTCTCACAATTGACTTGTAGATATTTACCATTAAATACCTCTATAAATAAATACGTATTTATAATCAATTTCTGACGAAATTTCATCTTTTAGTCATATTGAGTTAACTTGAATAGAATAATTTTGAGTAAATTACAACTTTAGTCTATTGAATCAGTGTCTTGTTGGTCTTCGTGATCAATGCCGTGTCAAATTTCCCCCATCTCTCGCTCTACTTAATTAATACATATGTAATCATGATAAACGTACCTTCACCGATACTTCGTTACTTCATGCCATCAAGACGTAATTTGGTCATTCGCTTTCGCTCTGATCACCGATCATCATCTCTCCAGTGTTCTGCAAAAATTGAGAAATAAAATTTTCAATAAGGACAAGTGAAACTCCTACTGACTGTATGCGTGAGAATGGAATTAAAAAGAAATGAATGTATGAATAAAATCTTTATTGCATTACATAATCTATAAAACCTTTTTATATTGCATCTATAAAACCAGCTATTTATAAACATAATATCGATCAATATCTCCGGTATGTTGAAACAGGATATTACTTTCTTAAATACATCACCGAACCGAAACACGATCTCTAGAAAACGTATGATGATCTAATGAACGTTGTAAAAGTAGTATACCGCATATTCGTTGTTACGAATATACTAATTATTATAAGTCACTCCCTAATCTTTAATTTATTCAATATAAGGTAATAATTTATTATATAACTAGCTGACCGGTGCCCACTTCGTTGGGCGGTAAACATTTTTACTTGTGATGAAATGATGACTTTGGTTTGGTTAGTACTGTGTGCTATGATTTATTTCCTGACTGCCAAAAACGAGGGTTAATATTTACTGCATATGTAATGTTATTATTAGCGGTGTAATTGGTGTTATTATTTGGTTTTTTAATATGAAAAACTACTTTTTGTGACTTAAATATAAAAGTTAGGCATATTCTGACGCTGACTTTTTTGTATGCATTATCAAACTACAACTTTTCTCTAAAACTCAATCTCATCGTTATGGCAGCGTTCGTAAGAAACGTTTTCGTTCGACCGTTTTTTCTCCGACTTACTTTGACACTGTGACACTCACAAGTAACGTGGCTTTCTATTGGTAAAAGAATTTTCATAATCGGTTCAGTAAACCCAGAGATTACTCCCTACAACCTCACAAACTCACAAACTTTACCTCGTTATAATATTAGAATAGATAATATAAAAAACTACTTTTGTGACTTAAATATAAAAGTTAGACATATGCTGTCGCTGACTTTTTTTATAGGCATTATCAAGCTCTATAACTTTTCTCTAGAACAGAATCATATATCTCTCATCGTAAAGCCAGCGTTCGTAAGAAATCTTTTCATTCGACCGTTTTTTCTCCGACTTACTTTGCAAATCCGACTACCACGAAAAAGTCTTTTCATTTTCCAGATTAATATATAGCTTATGACACTCACAAATAACGTGGCTTTCTATTGATAAAAGAATTTTCGAAATCGGTTCAGTACATCCAGAGATTACTCCCTACAACCTTATAAACTTTACCTCTTTATAATAGTATAGATAGTATAGGTAAGCAGCAAAAAAATATCGGTGTAAGAACTATCGTTTGCTACCTACCTTCCTACTAGTTTTTTATTATGTTAATATCGTGGTGATTTGTAAAATAAAGAGGATCGGATTGATTTTATTTCCTGTATATTTTTGTGTTTTCTTTTATTTTTATTTTATTAATAATTCAGCTGTTTCGATTTATGACATACAAATATTAAATTTCAAAGATTTGCTAATTACCCGTTTCCACTTTTTCTTTTTTTTTCAATAACAATTTCGTAACCATTTTGATCTTAGCTTATGAAACAAATATACATTTATTTCATAAAAATTATACATCTATTTCATAAAATTACATTTAATTTAGTTATCATATAAAATTGGTGTCTTCATGCGTCTGCCTAGCTAGGATTGACGTAGTTAGGATTGACGCAAATAATTATTATATATTTTCCTAAATAAATAAATAAAAATGTAATTATACGCTACTAAAGGATTGAAAAAAAAACACATATTAATTACTTATTATGGCTCCAAAGAGAGGAGTCATAATAATTAAATAAATTTAATGTCAATACAAGTGATACAGGTATAATGCAGTCATACGTATGACTGTAACATGTTAATAATATGTTGTTATATATAATATGTTGTTTAAATACCATGTTATTCAAATATATTTATGAATTGCAATTACAATGTCATAATATACAATAAAACGTGTATTAATGTTTTGTACAATCTAAGAGACGCAACTTCAAGTTTAAGGAGGCTGTCACGAATAAGGGGCTGTCCACATATTACGTAATTACGTTTTTAAGGGCTCTCTAGACGATCAAGCATGCTTGACAAGCATAGCGTCCCGGGCTGGGGGAGGGGGGATCGTAAACCGCAGGAAATATGCATTTTAAAAAAAAATATTTACGAAAAATGCTTAATTGTGTAGTTTTATACCAGGGAGTCAATCATTTATCAATAAATTACGTCTAATTAACGTGACTCCCTGGTATAAACTACAAAATTAGGCATTTTTGGTAAATATTACAAAAAAATATTTTCATATTTCCTGCGGCTTACGATCCCCCCTCCGCGAAGCTTGTCAAGCATGCTTGATCGTCTAGAGAGCCCTTTAGGATTTTCGACCTCCCCCTCCCCCATGTCAACAGACGTAATCAACGATCTGAACCCCCCTCCCCCCTCCCAAGATTACCTACGTAATCAATCGAATTTGCGGAAAATGTGATGAATCGTGAGCGCTTGTAAAGTGTTTGAAAAAAGTAAGTGAAAAAAGGTAAGTGGTAAGTGGAAAAAATAGAATGCTTTAAAAATGTACGTAATCAAGTCAAAGTAATTGCAAAATCTCAAACTCTTTGGTTTATTTTACAGATCCTAATCTTCAGACCGCAGTGGCTGTAAAGACGGTATTGAAGAGAAAAACAATATTTAAAAATGCACTTTTAATATGCAGGCTCAGAGCAAAAAAATTGCGATGCGGTGACCAAAGTCGATTACGTAATCAGGACGGGCACACCTCCCCCCCCTACACGTAATCAAGCGTAAGCTTCAGCTCCACCCCCCCCCCCATCCCCCTCGGTGATTACGTCATATGTGGACGGCCCCCCATACGCATTTGCTATAAATATACGTATATAAATCTAGGTCATTTATTTTTCTTCAGAATATAATTATGATAAAATGACTAAATTCACTTGTTGTATGAAGAGAATAAACGTTGAAACTTGCTGCTGAACTTTCTCACAACATTTCGTTCAAATATATACTCTCCTGTAAAGTTGTAAAAACTGAGTTACGCCCATTCGTGATGAGGTCGACGATTTGTTACATCACTCTTAAAGATTTTCAACTATAGCATTGGTCTTACAGCGGTATCAGAATTCTCTTGACGCCCAGCTGGGCTTTTTTCAACTCGATACTCAAACAAAATTTTATTGCATATTTAAAAAAAATATATCATTATTAGTAACATTTCTCACTTCTCAATGAACTCATCGCATATCTTTGAGAGTAGGTACGTCTCCTAAAATTGATACCATTATTAAAAATATCAAATTTCTATTGTTTATATTATAGCAATATGCACATACCTAAATAAATCGATTTAATGTTATCTTTACTTAAACGAATACACAAATTAATTACAATCACAATGATTTGTATTACTATTATATTACATAAATAGATATTTTTATTATAACAACTGCCAAAAATGATAAGTGCTTATATAATTGCATAGTCATGAATAATAATGACTTTATCTCATTTTTTATAAACCACCTTTTAATAAATTTATTTTATCGACGATACAAGGCTGGCAATTTTTGTAACGAAGAAAGGTTTGAAGCAGATCTAGTGATCAAGAAATCAAAGATATACATACGTACGGGGTGTTATTACTGCACGGGCATTTTTTTGTGGGTGAATCAGTACGACGAAATAAGCAAGTTTTGATAATAATTTTTGAAAAAAACTGAGAAAAAAAAATATTTTTGAAAAAGTTTTTTTTTAAATGTATTTTATTTTGCTTTTAAATATTATGAAAAGCCATGATCACGATGCGCTATCTAGCGGTTGGTAAAATGTCTCTGATATTGTTTATTTACGACCTTATACCTACCGCTAAATGGCGCAGCGCGCTCAAACGCTTTTTAAAACTTTATTTAACAGTCAACTTCTTCAAATTTTTAAATTAAAAAAAAAAAAAAACAAAAAATATTTGTTTAAAAAAAATTTTTTTTTTGGTTTTTCCATTTTTTTTATTGAAAGTTGCTTACTACGTTGTACTGATTCACCCACAGAAAAATGCCCTTGCAGTAATAACACTCCGTATGTCGGAATATATTTTTAAATAATTTTACCATATTGGTAGCATCCAAAATATTATTTTAATATTGCTTGAATAGGCTGCAGTCAAATTCGAAATCCTGTTTAATGGACAATATGCATTTTGGTACCCCAACAAATAACGATGAGTTATATATTTTTGGAAAGGTCTTTTAGTGTACATCAATTACCATTTTGGCAGCCTAAATAAAAACTCTGGCTATTTTCACACCATGAGATTTTTCCATAATATGGTAAGTAATCGATTGCCTTTCGATTACTTTGTTAACGCTCACCAATGACTATGGCTTATAGATCATTAAAGGGTATTTCACGTAGATCAATTATTACTTTTTGAATTAACTTAAAACTCTCTATTTTCAGTCGGAATATTACCCCCCCCCCCCCTCTCTCTCTTTTAAGGCGGATTATTCGAAAGAGAAAGCACTCGCTGGTATATCATGGACTCGCTGAATCAATACTACACATTTGGACTATTTTATACTATTTTTGGACAATAACTCAATTTAGGAATAATTCAGAACCGGCGACCAACGAGACAAGTTTTAGAAAATAGCCTAATAATACCCAGAAGGAAAACATCATTTGGACAAAGATATTACTTTTTCATTGCGCCGAGATTTTACAATCTGATCAATATGGAAATAAAAATGAATTTGACATTTAGGGAATTCAAAAATAAATTAAAGAAATGGTTATCGAATCATGACAGACTAACCATACATCAAATGTTAAAAATAATAGTTTAATAAAACTTAGGTGCACGAATTATTAACATATTTTTAAATATGCATGTTGAGTATATTTTAACATTGAACTAACTACCAAAAATTATTTGACTTTGACAATGAATTGTACTTTTTTGACTAGGTATTTTTATATTTAATCCTATACTAGTTAACATAAGTATATAAAATATTAATGGCTGTTTCTTTCTTTTCTCACATATAATTTTATTTATATTATTTAATCGAATTTTATATTATATTTATTGCCGATTATATAATGGAACTGCATTTTATTTATTATATTATCTTTTAATATTTTGTTATTATTATTATTATTTTATTTTTTTTATTTTGAAGATCACATGTTAGGGCAATTTAGTGTTATTAGCTTTTTACTAAAACTTGTACATTTTCAAGCAATCAAGCAAACATGATTGTAATATTAGAGTCCTGTCCACCCTAGAACGGGCTAGTCCCAGTTGGGTGACAGAAACAAATAAGCAAAAAGTTAAGGTTTTGCCATTCGGTTATTTTTATAAGCTAATCAATGTTTTATAGTAATGAATTCTTAAATAAATAAATAAAAATTGGTAAACGTCAAAGAGCGGACAAAACAACCTTTCTTTAAAACCAGCAACTGTTAAATAATTGTGCCATTTGAGTTGCCACGTTGCCAAAAGTGTATACTATTTCGTGTGAAAGCGCTATAATAACTAGTGTTTCGTGTGAAAGCGCTCTGATAACTAGTCATTATCGCTTAACAATAAACAGAGTTCATCACTACTTGACACTTATATCGTTGGATCAGTTTTAATTGCGCGTTTACGTCCATTGGTCGTGTCTTAAAATGTCTTTAACCGCGGCTCCTTCTTTGTATATACCGCATGGCGGTGGTCCGTTACCATTATTGGACCATCCCCTAGATAGAGATATACGTCATCACCTTCAGGGCGACGTGCACAAGATACTCCTTCTGGATTCAGCTGTAAAAGCGATTATCGTAGTGACTGCACATTGGGAATCTACAGACGTGGTGCGAGTGTCATCCGCTAAACACCACGATCTGATGTACGATTACAACTTTCGACAATACCCAGAAGCTTACACTTACAAATACAACGCCCCAGGTCATCCCGAACTCGCAGCAAGGATATCTGATTCGCTGAACAGGACGGGAGTCCCGAGCGCTTTGGATGACAGGAGAGAGTGGGACCACGGGACGTTCGTTCCGATGATGCTGATCAACCCAGATGCTGATATACCGATAGTGCAAGTGTCCATCTTGAAGAATCAAGACACAGAGGCGCACTGGAAGATAGGAGAAGCTCTCAAACCGTTCAGGGAAGAAGGAGTGGCGATCCTCGGTTCGGGAATGTCTTTCCACAACATGTACCTTTTCCGTCATCCCCCAAACGGATCAGAGGTGATCAACCACCCGTTCGATGCGTTTTTGGACGCTGTCTGTGATGCCGACGAGGAGGAGAGGAAAGATCTCTTGATGTCCTGGCGAGATCGAGAAGGCGCTTTAGAATCACACCCCCTAGGTAAAGCTGATCATTTCATGCCGTTTATTGTCAACGCTGGTGCAGCTGGATTTTCAAAGTGTAAAAGGGTTTTTGATATTATTTACGAGAAACATTTCAGGCTCGGCTCGTACAACTGGTTTTAATATTACTAGTGAATGTCCCTTCAGGATCTAATATTTTTATGGTATATTTTGAAATATAGTATATACATGGTTGTAATACTGATTTCTATTGCTTTGTTTGTACATTAGTATAGATTAGACTTTTTCTGAATTTAAATTGTTGTTATCTTTATATTTATATTATTTTTAATAAAATATAATTATTGATGATATATAGTCTGGAATAATAATATATATTAGAATAATAATGATAGCAATAGTAATGTAGTAAAGTAATAATAATATTATTAACAGTAGAATTATAATAATAGTCTATAGTAGAATAATAGTTACAATCTAGAATAATAGCCTAGAAAAATAATTAACGATTTGGAATCATATGTAAGGTTAATTATGTTTTGGGAAATAAATAAATAAATAAACAATATTTAGATTTTTCCCCAAAATTTATATTTACACATTATTATTGCCAAGAATGGCTATTTATTTCCTAATATTTATTATTGTCTAAGAAGGAATTATTGGTATATGCGAGATTAAATAATTTTAAAATGGTTAAAGTATAAACGCTAATGAAGCGATGAAAGCGCGATTTTCAACGAAGCATGAAATTATTACTAAAAGCGTGGAGCGCGACAAATGGTGAATTACTATTATTATTGGTGCCAGAAATACTCGTATAAGCACTTATATTGAGGTAATGCAGATATGACAATAGCACAATCACGCGCTGGACATCTGCCGTTCGCCGGCTTAGCGGATATAGCCGCATCGAGCGACAGATTAGGAATACGTGTCATCTAATATTACAGACGTGACAAGATCCATTAGCATCCGTGCATGCCACCCCAGGAAGGTATAACGATCGTTTTTTCAACCGTTGGGTGAGCATGTAGACTTTGTAACGAAATATTCTACCGACTAGCTATCGCCAACACCATACCGAGCGGCACTAAAAAGTGGACACAGCGGGCAAGTACAAGCCTTCACTACCAGATTTGGGCGGATTTCTTCGTCTTCCCTTCTGGTCATGGACCAGAATCGCTTGCGCGGCCTCTACCTGATTTTAGCGGTAATTCCTTTTAATTTTATTGCTGACAGTGGCGTCCTTTTCCCGCCTACCACTCGTAATCGGTTGGCCAACGGGTCGTTTCAAGAGTCTCTGACATCAGGTCAACAACAACTCCCGCTGCTTATGAAACGTATAAGATCGTTTCTAGGTCCCTCCAGCTATTCTCCAGAGTGCACAGTCGATTGGCTGACGCCTCATGATGCGCAAATCAGCCAGCAGCGCCCGTAGGCTATCCCCCCGTGAAACTGGTCCAGGTCCTGTAACAGGGGAAACAGAGTGCTTTCCGGGTTCGGCCCTCTTCGAGCTGGGCCGATCAGAGGTAACGAGCAGATCTTAATGTCCCAACTGCACAGGAACCGTTAACTACCAAAAGCTGAAAGCGAGCACTTAAAAGTGTCGGCTACAACGTGCGAAACCGTCACCCCAGGAAGTTTTAACGATGGTGATAGTTCTGTCTCCCGTGGAGTGAGCGTAAAAGACTTAGTGACGATACAAACCTACCGTCCAGCAAAGCAAATAACCCGTTAGAGTCCGACGCCTTACGGAGAGGTCTTGGCAGGAAATCTCCGTCTGGAATTACCTATCAGGATACCCCGACCGGTCACGGGTTCGAAGTCGCTTGCGCCGACCTCTACCTGCCGTATGTTCAGCGGTGATTCAGTTTGAATCTATCCCAGACCATGGCATATTTTGCCAGGCTCTGAACTCAGGATCAGATAGCCGACTGGTCTCTTCAAGAGTGGGTGACGACAGGTCAATATCCATCCCGTCGCTTAGGAAACAGTATATTCCATAGTCTCCCGATACCTTCAGTAAATAATCAGATATATATGCAGATTGGCCCTTGATGGGCTGGCTACGAAGACCCATTTGTTCAGGGTCGGTCACGCGTCAACACCCATCCGGCGGCCTTCACGCATGAAGTGCGAGCCCGGGAGAGGACTCTGGCCTTAGGGCTAGTTTCCCCTAGGAGTCAACCTTCTGGCGCTCCTGGACGGTTTGCGCACCGTCCCGCGTAAGCCAATCGATTGTGCATTCTGACTAACAGTCAGGGCAGTAGGTACTGTTTCCTATAGAGCGAGGTAGTCGTCGACCTTACGGCTACTGCTCTTGAAACGACCATCGGCTACCCGATTCCGGTTGAAGAGCCGGACAAAAGACGCCGTGTTCCGCGATAGATTCGGTTGACACCGTTTCACCGCTACGTAATGGAGAGGACCGTCCAAGCGACCTCGATCCTGTAACCAGTCAGGAGGAAGGAGGTATCCTGAAGGTTAATTCCAGATGGAGATATCCTTCCAAACTGGTAGTCAGGGGGCGAGGCTGCCCGCTGGGTATCTTTCCCGGTGTCTCGCCGAAAGGCGTTGGCCTCTGACGGGCAGGTGTCGGAGCTTGACGGTGGACTGTTTTGTCCTAAGTCCACCTCATGGGATACAGAACGATAAATTAATAAAACTTCCTGAGGTGACGGGTTCAGCCATTGTAGTTGACAGCTCTAGTTGGTGCGCAAACTGTCCAGTCCCGGAGTCCATCCCCAAGGAAAACCGATCCACCAGCCGTGACGCGATCCAGGCGTTGGACGCGAGAGTCCTTCCTGGGGTAGTCTATCACACGAGGAGGCTACTGAATGGGAGCTGAATCGTGACTTGGACTGACCTGAGAACACAGTGGATATTATAAACCACAGTATACCAGGCATGCGATCAGGCAACTCGTTTTAGGTTATGTAATATTGTTGCTTTCTTTGTAATATTGTTAGAAACACTTTTTCCTGTACCGTTGCCGCAAAAAGAACCTAATACTATTTATATTATTATGTTTATGTTTTGTCAGTTATATCAATTTCTTTATTTTTATGTAATCTCATTGTTATCCGTATCTTGTTCCATCGCGTTTTTGTAAATGTTTTAAAAAGCGATCTATAAACATAATAAGTCCACTCACATATGGAGTGCTGCACTGCGATTTGCTCCTCTGAAAACGAGAGATTAGAGGAGAGTTTGCTGAATGCCCATTCCATTCGCATCTGGTGTGACTACACCCAGCTCTTTTTAATCTGTGAACCAGCATTGCTTTTAATGGACTGGCAGCCGAACCCGTACGAGGTGACGACTAATACAAAATGGGAACGGAGAGATTATCTTTTGTGCAGACTAATTCTCACTTACTTCGCGATTTGTCGTTGATATAAGCCGTTGAAATCTCTTTGCAAGATGATTTGCGCAAGTGATTCCACTTTTTAATAATTACATGTCAAATTATGTGCCCGTTTTATCTATTACAGCTTCTTGCGGTTAAACAAGCCGACCCTGGACGATCGCTCTTCGCCACCCTTTTTACACGGCAATGCACGACCATACACTATACAGTAAGTTGAGTAGTAAGACTCTTCGTCATCCACCGTACTCACCAGATCCTGCTCCAACAGATTTCGTTTACTTTATGAATATGGATGTTTTTTTATAGGGCAAAAATGTAACTCTGAAGAAGCAATGATAAATGTCTAAAAAGCATTCATCAATTGATTCTCACCCACAAGAGTTGTGCAGGAGAGGCATAAACCAACACCCATTTAAATGGCAAAACTGCTTAGATAATAATGGTCACTAATTAGATTAATTAAATATACAGTACATATATTCATTGCCAAACTGATCAGACGAAAACATCCGACATTACAGCTCATTTCATCGACGCAAAACCCCCATTAGGTAGGTCAATTCGTTGTAGTTTTTTCCATCGACTTAAAAAAAAATTAAGACATCACAGTTTAACATTTCTCTTCAAAGGATCATTTAAAAATTTAAAATTATATTTTCCAAGCGATCAACATTTTAATAAATTTATATAACATATCTAATCGTGTTTTACCCGTAGAATAAAAATCACATTTCCAAAAACAACTAAAAAGGTATATTTTCGTGACACTTGTGTCAGAGAAAACGCTCCTATTTAATAACTTTTGCGTGATCAATAATTGTGATGAGAAAAACAATTTATAGCGGAGTTTCTGGCACGGAATTTATTTTTCTGGCAGGGAATTCTGAATTTATTTTCCATGCTTTGTATAATTTGTATGACAATTTGTATAATTACAAATATAAGAATTTTATGCTAGCTTCATTCTTATTGCCATCTGGTTTATGACACGACTGCCCAACAAAAAAGGAGTGTAATATGTTCAGGGTTCAGCTATGTATAATTTCCGTTTCTTTATTCCACCATAACTTTTAAACGCTTGAACCGATTTAGAAGTATGTGGTATTGTTAGGATCCGTATGCCATACCGAGTGATATAACTAGTGTCGTTACTCAACTATCTAAATATCAAGTAAGTAGTTATCTAAATGTATAAATGTCAAAAAATTTATAAATATATCTTGTTTAGTTTCAAATGAAAAGTCTGATTGAGTACATTTCGAAAATATATATGTATGTATGTATGTATATGGATCAATACATAAACCACAAATATTTCATAAAAAACCGTAATAAAAATAATTATAAACACAGTAGTTCAGTTTTAGTAACGTCAGTCGTGTTTTCTATTCCTTTTCGTGACATGAGACCTCAGAAAAATATCCGTAATGGGCGGACACGCGAAGAAATAGGCGGGGTCAATTTTGTATGGTTTGACCAATTAAAATCCAGCGTTAACAAAGCGTCAGGCACAATTTCACGTCCGCGCGTGACCGGCTACCAGGCGCATACTAAACGTTCGATCGCAGCGCTAGCACAGAATAACTGCATTTGCACCGTGGTGTTATTAGGGTGTTAATGGTAAAGCATATTTAGCATAACTCTCAGAGCATTCTCACGTTTTAATTCATTGCCATTAATTTAGGGTATAGATAAAAAAATGTGGCTAAGCGCGACGCTAGAGAATTAACCAGTCAAAAAAACCGAAATTAAAATAAAACATACCGCTTACGCGGTGAAGCACGCCTGAAGGCTTTCGAAATCAGTTTAAAGCCTTAATGTCCAAGGCAATAAGTCCAAATCTGTTAACTTTTTTGAGTCCAAATTGTAAATTGGTTCCATATCGAGGGATTCGCTTAGAAACTTTTATAAATAAATGCTTATATTTTTCAAAAAATTCATAAAAATATTTTTTTTTAAATATGCTCGTTCCCAGGTATCATGTCGCCTTACTATATTTACTTGTTTTTGAAGATCTTTGCGTGATCAATAATGTGGTGAGAAAACCCAATTATGTTATAAGGGTGTTTGAAACTTCTGAATTTATTTTCCATATAGTAGTAGTAGTAGTAGATGGAGTGGGGGGCTTGTTTCCAGCCCTTGATGTCACCTAGATCTGTAAGGTCTTTTGTAACTACCCACTGTGTGGTTAGGTCAATTGTCAGCTAGTAGCCCGGTACTTCTTACCAGACTAAGTAGGTCACTGACCTTCAAGTTGGGCAGATCGCTGGGTTCGAGAAAGGCTCGTCCCAGTAAACTGTGTCTTTTGGCGGCGAGCCCTGGACAGCGGCCAACAATGTGTATGCTGTCTTCAGGTTCCTCGCCACATATTCGGCAATCCTTGCTCTCAGTCAAGCCAAGATTGAATAGATGAGCTCTAAGGGTCGTGTGTCCGGTGAGGAGACCGATAGTGGTTCTAAGGTTCTTCTTGCTCATGTCAAGTAGGGCCTTGGTTTTCTTCTGTAGTGGTTGCTCCATCATGGCTTTTGCCTGGCGACATCCCTGACTCTGTTTCCAGGAAGCCCGATGTTCCTGCTCCAAGCAGTCCCTGATGATTTTCTTACCTGTAGCGAAGGGGACCCCTACAGCTGGCTCCACTGGGCAATCCAGTGTGCCTAGTTTTGCCAGTCTATCGGCCTCTTCGTTTCCGGGTATGCCTTGGTGACCCGGTATCCACATTAGGGTGATTTTGTTGGATTTTCCCAATTTGTTGAGCTCCTGCATGCAGTCCCAGACCATATAAGAATATATATATTTTTTCCATATAAGAATATAAGAATAATATGATAGCCGGAATTCTTATTGTCATCTTGTTTATATTAAAGTTAATAATTTAAAAATAGAAAGGTATATTGCTGGATATGACAGTAATATATTTTAATTTTATAATTCTACATATACCATTCGATTTGCTACCTGCATGGGTATTCACGTGCTACGACAAATCTGTCAATACGAAAGCTCGTGTGCCTACTATATCACATTATCATGCATTCGTAGTAAAATATAGTAAGTATCGCACATTTCGAGCAATGTGGCTCGCCGTTATTTAGACAAAGTAGCTCAGTAGATCTCATCTGTACACAAACGCGGTTATGGTATGTGTCGAAACGTGAGATTATGCCTTGTAGTTTTGTATCGCTTCTGGGTTAATCCGTATGGTGTTTAGGCAAATTGTCATTGGAATTTAATGTTAATCTGTGGCTAAATTAGGGAACAGCGCTGAATAGGCAAATGTTAAAGTTTAAGTTTGTTTATTGCTAAGGGGGGATACATACAGACGCGCCAAAACAACAAATTGCATATCCAAAATTACAGATTTAATTTTGCAAAATTCAAATATCAACGTTATAGGAATGTAGTCATAGGAAGTCTAAAGTTTTACTTGGCATTTTTCTACATGCCACAGATGATCGAGAAAAATGGCTTTATGTTATTTTTTAAATACGGTTTTTAAAATAACATGGGCTATGTCAATTTCTAAGTCAGTCCATAAGCTTTGCAATAGAGTATGGAAATTGTTGATACATAAAACTGTTAAAAGGCGATGTAAATAATATACACGTCAAGTTTTGTGAAAATTGGTTCAATAGATTTTGTATTAATTAATGGTACATAAGTGTGGTACATAAAGATACAAATTTATAATTGTTCCAAAATTTGATTTTTCATTTATAAACTCAGAAATCATGCGCAATAAAAAACGAACTAAAAAAAAATATCTAATTGAAAAAGTCGCCATAAATAGAAAAGAACAGAATAACCATAAATATTTTATCTATTTATTTAAATTCACCAGAGTTCGTTGGTCATTTGCGATATTAAAAAAAAAAACGGTATATTTTTAAACAATATTTTTAAAGACTCTGATGTCTTAGTAATATATTAAAAATATAATTTATAAATTATTCGATATTTGAAAAAATATTTTAAATTATGGGATATAATATGTCTCGTAGGCCTTAGAGGATTAAGAGTTTAACCATTTTTAACCAACTTCAAAAAAAGAGGGAGGCTATGAATTCGGTTGTATCTTTTTTTTGAATGTTTGTTACCACAGAACTCTATTTTTATTTGAAAGGATATACTCACATATTGGTCCCATTAAAAATCTTGTTCTGATGATGGGATCCATGAGGATTTGAGGGAACTCCTCAAATAGTGTCATATGAAGTTGAAAATTTACATGTTGGTTCAATTCCAATGACAATGCATTTTTTTATGGTAGCATGACCTGATTCTACACCCTGGGTTGGATCCCGACGAGGGAACTCCTCGACGGTCAACAGCACAGACACGAAATTTTGTATACTTATTCAGTTATAATAGCCCGTTCTAAGATTTACCATGACATGGCTGCTGCGCCCAGGGTTGGCTCCCGACGATGGGACTCCTTAACGGTCAACAGCACAGACACGATTTCTTTTATATCCATTCATTTATAACAGCCCGATCTAAGTTTTACCAAGACAGGACTGCGGCACACAGGGTTGGCTTCCAACGAGGGAACTCCTCAACGGTCAACAGCACAGGCACAAAATTTTGTATACGCATTCAATTATGATAGCCCGTTCTAAGTATCACCATGACATGGCTGCTGCACTTATAAAACATTTTAGAGTCGGTTTTTTTTTTGGTAAAATTATGTATTATTATACAAACTTGAAAGCCCGACAATAATCGTCTATCTTGCCGATATTCTGCTAAGATATTTAAACTCCGGAAAAATTCATTGCGTCATGTTAGTTACAAATGCGGCCAAAAGAAACACAAGAATGCTACTTTGGTCAGTATCACACTTTTACAAAATTGTTAGATTAAGAGGTTAAAGGCCAAATACACCGATGACATTTGGATTAGTCACACAAATTTCGGGGAGGGCTAAATGTTAAATTCCATTGATGGTAACGATAAAGCGGGCGGAGCCGCGGGCACAGATACTGTGCTATAGTAGGTACGTTCCATAATGATTCGTTGACGATATTTTACGTTTATACATAGTTATAGACGTATCTAATAGAGATGATATTATCTACCATAATAGATACATAGGTACCTATATTAAAGATATTTTTATATTTTTTCGTGGTCTACCTTATAAATAGCATGTGTTATGAACCTGTGTTTAAGTCTATATTCAAATATTTTCACATCTGGTATTGTCTTTGGAATGTTAATAACAAATACACAAATGACTTGTTAGATTAATAGTCAAACGAACTATATTCTTCTTCGGTGACTTCGTAACATCCCTTGCGGGACCAACGGCCGACTCCCCCAATTTCCAGGTTATAATTTATTATATGTCAAATTTCAATGCGATCATTTTACAGTATTTTTTTTATATGATCCGTATAGTGGTTTACAAGTTATGGTCGTTTGTATCAAGGTCGTCGATTCGCGCCGATTTTACGCGCGAAAATGTCGCGCGCAAAAGTGATAGCTGAATTTTTACTTCGCGAGAGGAGGGGTTCCTTACCCACAGAAATAGACATCTTTTGTATATCCCTTTGGCAGCTAAAAAGGCAACTCCCAGCTATCTCATGTTTATCATAATCTGTCTTTTATTTAGTTTTATATTTTTATGTATTTTTCTTGTTCAATGTTAGCCCTAATTTAGTTATGTAATTCATTTATTTTTAGACTTACACTCTAGCTTTAATATTGAAGGGCGAATTGGATTCGTCTGTAATGCTCTTGAATAATATTTGAAACTAATAAATAATAATAAATGAGGAGGGCTAATTGTTAAATTGTATTTATTTACTGACTATCTACCATTTTAATTTTAATTTTATTATATTTTATTAATAATAATCGACTTCAAAAAAGGAGGAGGTTATCAATTCGGTTGTATCTCTTGTTTTTAATGTGTGTTGCCTTAGAACTCAGCCATTTATGAACCGATTAGGAACATTCTTTTTTATTTGAAGATTTGAAGATTGAATTTTATTTGATATACTTAATATTTGTACCATTTTTATCAAAATTCTGTTCTGATGATGGGGTCCATGAGAAATTGAGGGAACTTCTCAAATATTATCATATGTAGTTGAAAATTTACATGTTCAATTCCGATGACAATGAATTTTTTATGGTAAGCATGAGCGGATTCTACATCTTGCGGTGTCAACTACAACGGGCGAGCCCGTCACCACAGGACGTTTTAACGATTAGTCGTTCTGTCGCCCTGCAGTGAACGTAGAAGACTTTGGACAGTACATTCTACGTCCAGCTACGTCACAACCCGTGAGAGTCCAACGCCTTACCGCGAGTGAGCCAGGAATAAACCCGGCGGGCTCGAGATACTCGCGCCCTCACTTCCAATTGTGACCAGATTTCTCCGGTCTCTCGATTGGTTCCGAGTTCGAGGTCGCTTGCGCGGTCCTCTCCCTTACGAAGCGGTGAAACGGAGTGCACCGAATCTGTCGCGGACCAAGGCGTCCTTTGCCCGACTCTGAACCGGGATCGGATGGCCAATGGTCATTTCAAGAGCAGTCGCCGTAAGGTAGACAACTGCCCCCGCTGGAAGAGCGGGAGCGGATTCTACACGCTGGATTGGCTCCCGACGAGGGGACTCCTCAATGGCCAACAGCACAGACACTAAATTTTGTATATGCATTCAATTACGACAGCCCGTTCTAAATTTCACCAAGACAGGACTGCGGCACCCAGGGTTGGCTTCCAAATAAGGAACTCCTCAATGGTCAAAAGCACAGACACAACATTTTGTATAAGCATTCAATTATGATAGCCCGTTCTATGCATCACCATGACATGGATTCTACACTTATGAAAAAAATTGGAGTCGGTTTTTTTTTGTTAAAATTTTAGTCTATTATTTTAATAATATTATTATCTGTTATTATTTTAATTAATTATTATTTACTCCAATATTATTATGAAGTTTTACGTATCAATAAATATTATTCAGTTACCCAGATTAAGAACACTCTTGAGATGTATACTACTTATTTATTAGAGCTATTAGATTCATTTTATTTTTTTGATTTTCTTAGTCATATTACTTTGATAAAAGTGCGCACAATTCACAACAATTGACAACTAACATTGTCGAGCATACCTTGGTACGGGCTGCGGCCTCTCACGTGTATACGCATTTTATTTCGGAAGTAAATTTATTTTTATTCTTATTAATGATAAGGATGAAGCGGGCGGAGCCGCGGGCACAGATTGTGTCCGATTGTAAGTACTTTCCATAATGATTCGTTGACCGCTTTTTGCGACCCGTTCGACGTGCATCGATTCGAGCAGCAACTTCGAACCGGCTCAATACTGATTGATCTTACGAGCGACGTGTAGCTGGAATACTCTACCTCCTACTGTGCCTTTATTGGCCCGTCAACAAAATTATATACCGCACGCGTGCCTTAAATACGAGCATACTAATAACTGCGAGCTACTAACCGATATCTTGGATACAGTGCGTAGCTACCTGTATCCAGTGAAATGAGACTTTCGACCAATTAAAATGAAATGGGAGGCACCATAGCAGCCATTTTTGGGGCTCCATACTAAAGCGTACAAACAAATTATTAGTTGTGCAAGTAGAAAATGTGCGGCTTTTTTTTTGTCAAATCCAACTTTAAACCCTTCGGCTACGTAACGATCAAATTTGGTTACACATTAGAAGACCGTTGACTACGTGACGACCAATATTGGCGGCTTGCTCCCGGAGCGCCCAGTAATGTTGTTTTCTAATTCGAACGCATCCTAAAATCCATGCCAAATATCTCATTATTGCCATAGATACATAGACGGCCGCGGATATTTCTGGTAAAATACCATTGTCAAACATCATCTTTTTTTTTTTTCGAGAAATTAATTTTTTTATTGGTTTTTATGAGCTAATATCTAAATATTTTTGTATGTAAATAAGCAAAACGAAATATTGCCTTTGATAGAGAATCTAATAAAGATCACGATAGTATTTACAATTTCTAAATAGGGTTCCATATTTTTCCGTAAGACAAGTTAGAAATACCGAGTTTTTTTTTCACTTTTTCGACTTTCTCTTATTTATTCATAATTATCTAATTGTTTTACAAAATGAGATTTCAATATTCTATATAAGAAATTTCTATTATTTTTATGATTTAGCAGTTCCATAGTTATAGTACTTTTTGTCGAGCGCGGCGATATTGCAAGAAATTCCAATAAATTGCCGCGGTCTGCGATGAAATTATGCCGCTAGCGGCATAATTTCACTGCAGACCGCGGCAATTTATTGGAATTTCTTGCAATATCGCCGCGCTCGACAAAAAGTACTATAACTATGGAACTACTATAGCAATTATAAAAGAATAACTGTGCAATGATCGCATTGATTGAAAAATTAAATCATGCTGTAATAGAAAAGGACCAAATCATTGACCTATTGAACAAACAAATAAAGAAAAAAACACTCTTGTTAACGCGTTCCAGTGATCTAAAAAGTAAAAAGACTGTTGGAAATGATGTAAAAAATTCTGTCAAACAAAACAAGAAAAATAATTTGTCTTCTAATAGGGCTAACTATATTGGAAAAAACCCTTTTAGCCCGAATCCCAATATCACAGAAGCAACGAACATCACTACAGCGAATATTCCAGTGGTACCTTTGAAAACCATAGCTCCCACAGGAAAAAAATCAAAGGTTTTAAACTTTTCCGCTCAACCCACAAAAAAAATTAATAAAAATAAAAATAAAATTATAAGTAAAACAGACAACAAAGACCACACATCACGGTCAAGAAACCAAGTCAAACAGGGGAAGGTGTTAATTCTAACGGATGAGAACGGAAAGATGAGTGCAGGGCTTCTGAATGACATTTTACCTAAAACCTATCAAGTGACAAGTATTACTAAAACCGATGCACAATTATTTGGGGTATGCAGCAATACGAACAATATGGTATCATGCTTTGACAAAAACGACTACGTTATAGTAATGGGTGGTCTCCATTATAGCTACCTCAAAAATCGATACGAGAAAGTACGCACCACACATATCATTGAAAACAGTATGAAAGAATTATTAGACCACACGGAAAATACAAATTTGATTATCTGCAGTATACCCTATAGACTGGATATCAACCGTCATAATTTAGATATCTACAATATTAATAAAAATATAAAGAACATCTCTTTAACGAGAAAACATGCAACACACGTAGAACTAACAGACCATCTGGAGGAAGAAGACTATGTTGCGAGAGGATCTCACCTAAATATAAGAGGAAAGAGGAAATTCACAGCACTTATAAATAATGCAATAATAAAAATAATGAAGAACCAAACGTCAAAAAACGGATTAAGACAACCGACGCTCGAAGGAAGAGGATAACCAACTCTGGCGTCTTTCTCCTCAAGATCGTCCACCAAAATATGCAAGGCTTGAAAAATAAAACACTAGATGCCAGTTTAGAACTCGAAAACCTCAATGCAAGCATATTTTGTGTCAGCGAATCGTGGTTCCATGAAAGTGAAAAAAATACTGTAACTATCTCTGGATTCATACTAGCTAGCTGCTTCACAAGAGACCATCATATTAGGGGTGGATCTGCTATTTTTGTAAAATCGGGTGTATTATTTAAAAATCGTGAAGATATTTGCAAACTTTCCATTGAGATGGTAATCGAAATTAGCTGTATATATCTATCGGAGCTATCTGCATATGTTCTTTGCTTATATAGAAGTCCGGAGTCAGATTTTCACATCTTCTTAAATACCCTAGAAATAGTACTTGACAAGTTAGCTAGGGATTCATCCAAAATAATACTGTGTGCCGATTTTAACGTCAATTTTTTAGAAAAATCTAATAATGGCGATACTTTAATGGATCTTTGCTTGTCTTATAATTTAATCAGAACTATAGACTTCCCTACGCGAACGACAGCTAGCAGCAGTAAATGCATAGATAATATATTTACTAACTCTGATAATTTTTCCGTTCAGCCAGTCAGTTGCGGACTATCAGATCATGGCGGACAAATGATTGCCATTAAGTATAGCAATGTAGTCAAGAAACTGGCACAGAATATTAGCAGAAGAAAAGTAACAGCAAAAAACCTTGATATTTTCCAGACAGCCTTGACAGAAAATGATTTTATCGCTTCCACTAATGATCCTGATCATCTGTATAATGAGTTGTTCAGATGGTATCTCGCTGCATTGGATAGCTCAATTCCCGTGAGGCAATCAACTCAGAAACTTTCAAAAACTTTTAATGACTGGGCAACACCGGGAATCAAGATATCCAAACAGCGGATGCTGCATCTGAATGAAATACAGAAAAATAGTAATGATACCATAGTTCTCGAATACATCAAAACATACAAAAAGACATACAAAAAAGTAGTATGGTTTGCTAAGCAGAAATACTTAAAATACACTATAGATAATTCCGATAATAAAGTCAAGGCTGCCTGGAATATTATTAAAAAAGAATGTACACGGAACCAAACAGGTAATCATTGCGTACGCCTCAACGTCAATGGCAGTAGTATAGATGATGCGACAACGGTTGCAGAACTTTTTAATGACTATTTCAGCTCTATACCCTTAAATACCAGCTGCCAGAATAAGGGAAATCACTCAGCTTTAGGCCTGCTTGAGGACTATCGTAAAAAAAATCCAAATTCATTGTTATTCTCCCCCACCAATTCTTCCGAAATAATTAAAGTTGCTAAATCACTTAAAATGAAAAATTCAACAGACCTATGGAATATATCCACCAAAATCCTAAAGAGTTCTGTAACCGTAATCTCGCACAATCTATCTTTTATCTTTAATCGATGCATGGAACATGGATTCTTTCCCACCGAAATGAAGATGGCCAAAGTAGTGCCGATATTTAAAAAAGGTTGCCCAGAAAACAGAGATAATTATCGACCCATATCTCTTTTACCAGTTTTCAGCAAAATTTTTGAAAAATTACTTCTTATCCGACTTGTTAATTTCTTTGCTGAAAACCAAATCCTGTCTAAAAAACAATTTGGATTTCAAAAAAATCTCTCTACGCAAGATGCAATCGCCAGTCTAATTAAAAAAACACTACTTGGGCTAGACAATATGAAAAAAACCGTAGGCATTTTCTGTGACCTCTCTAAGGCTTTTGATTGCGTAGACCACTCAATTCTACTTGAAAAATTGGAACACTACGGCATTAGGAATAAGGAACTGCAACTCATGGAATCTTATTTGCAAGAACGCACTCAGATTACGCAAGTCGAAAATAGCAAGAGCGCGCCACAGAATATCCGCAAAGGTGTTCCTCAAGGATCGATACTTGGACCTTTTCTCTTCCTCGTCTATATTAATGACATCCCAGAGTGCCTGAAATCCGTGGATGATGAAATCATTTTATTCGCCGATGATACTTCACTTCTTTTTAGCGATAAAAATAAAGACACTTTGGCCCAAAGAATAAAAGAAACAATAGATAGGCTTAGTATATGGTTCCAAGTTAATAAATTGTCACTTAACGTAAATAAATCAAAATCAATATGCTTCTCTTTGCGGCCGTCTGATTATAATGAAATAGACGTATACTTTGGGTCTGACCAACTAGAAAATGTCTCCTCCACGAAATTTCTCGGTTTAGAAATTGATCAAAAATTACAATGGTCTGATCACTTAAATGATCTCAGTAAAAAATTGTTCAGTGCCATATTCGCCATTAGAAAGATAAGAAGTTTATGCGGTTTTGAAGCAGCTAAATCCGTCTATTTTGCATATTTCCACTCTCTAATAACGTATGGCCTACTGTTTTGGGGAATGGCACCAAACTCAAAAAGAATTTTTCTCCTCCAGAAAAGAGCGGTACGCAGTTTATATAGAGTCTCACCGAGAAGTTCTTGTAAGCCGCTATTTGTAAAATCAGGAATAATGACTCTATTTTCTTCTTACATCTACCAAAATATTATGTACGCTCGTAGACACCTAACAGAAGCTCCGGTGAATAGTGATTTTCATCATCACGATACGAGGAATAAATCCAATCTCCACATAAACCGACAGCGACTTAGCAAAGTGCGATACAGTTTTATTCATCAAAATTTGTCGTTCTATAATAAGATTCCAGAGCAAATGAAAAGCCTCGGAGAGGTCCAATTTAAAAAGATAATCATAAATAATTTGGTAAGAAACCCAATTTATGGTATAAGGGAGTTTGAAAATTCTGAGTCTATTTTCCATGTTGATGATTAATGAAATGCGTAAAGTTTCAAACATAACGGTATTATGATAGCTGACATTCTAATTCTCATATAATTTATTAAACATCTATTCATTTTAAAAAAAAATACGAAAGCATTATTGCTGGATTGACAATAAAATATATATTTTTTGATTATTCTACATAGAATTTGCATTTCTATTTTAATATATTATTCTCCTTGACTCTTAAATCACATTAGTATATTTTGATTATTTGTATATAGGTAATATTGAATATAATATTACAGCGATGACAACTATCACGATAGTTATGTTTTTAATAATTAAATTTTTAGCATTTAATTTTGTGACGCATCCAAGTGTAGGAATGCCTATCTACTGGAGTAGTTGATTGTATTGTATTGTATTGTATTGTATTGTATTGTATTGAAATTTCGTATATAGAATATTGAAATCTCGTTTTGTAAAACAATTAGATAATTATGAATAAATATGAGTTCCTAATAAAATAAGATAATATCTGTTCCTTCAACTTCGAATTTATTACATTTTCATGGCGATCGGTTGAACGGTATAGTTGACCTGCTGCAGCGTCATCTAGTGGCAAGTTACAACAACGTGGATAGCGCAGATAAATTATCCGTGCTCAAATACCTATGTCTATTAATTTTCACGGCGATCGGTTGAGCGGTATAGAAGTTGATGTGCCGTAGCGCCATCTAGTGGTAAGTTACAACAAAGTAGATGTCATAAAATCCTTCTCCACGAGGAAATACATATATGTGTCAACTTTCATGGTGATCGGGCAACGTTTTCGGAGTCTTTTATTAAGCTCGGAGAGACATATATACTAAAATCCATGTTTGTATATTTACATATTTATGCAAACATTTACAGCTTCGGAAGAGAAACATATTTATTTTGTGTTTTGCTATTGCTTTTACAACACTTTCTGGTACAACTTCGAAAGAGAAAAACAGGTAAAATAAATGTGGTTTTCGCCATTGTTTTTAAAATATATATATAATTATTGGATGCTTACAGTTACAGCTGAGGAAGAGGCTAAGGGGGGTCGAGAGGACTAAAACACAGTGTAAGAGGGGAGCGGGGGGGGGGGGGGTCACGTAAGAGTTTTATTTTCCTTTTACTAAAAAGGGGTCGCTATCTAAAAAAACGTTGAAAAACACTGCTTTATATTATTGGCGCTAGACAGTAGATTGTCTTGTCTCTAAGTCTTAGAGATCACATATCGTTATACCAGCCTGGGGTGATAGGTTCGCCTGTTGTAGTCGACACCGTCCTTTATACTATCGATAAAACGGTGGCCAAATCTACAAAAAAAAAAAAGAAAAGTTTTAAATAAAAAGAAGCAATTTTCGACCACATAGAGTGTATTCAGAAAAGCGGAAAAATATAAAGAATATAAGCTGTATTTTAAAGATACAATTCAATTCAAGAGCGTATTCAAATGCGATTTTTTAAGTGAAACAATTGATTGATTTATAGTACTCTTAAGCAATACCGATTAATATCAATATATGGATACAATTAATATACAAGGTCATTAAACATCGCACGTGGTATTACGTGTAAAAGAGGCATTCGACCGAAAGCAAAGCATCGCACTCGCACTAGCGACAGTAAACACGAAGTTGCCGTGGTTTTCGGTCATTAATTTGCTCCGCTCAATTAATTACTGAATTCATTCAGAATCGAGGAATTCCAAGAAGAAACAGACTCGGGCAATTTGTCAAGAGATGCTAAATGCTTCCAGTCTTGCACGACTCATCAGTGATGAGTTGATTTATACGGTGGAAACATTGACAAAACTCTGGAGCAAAATTTTAACAAATTCCCTAATGTAATCCTTACATGTACTTCTTAGTAATTCAGGTAATCCTTACAGGTACTCATCGGATAAATTATTTGGGGAATATGAAGTATTGGATTTGAGACAGCTCTACTTAAAATTCTGTGTAAATTTTATTCAATTCAAATACAACAGGACATTCCCCCAACAAATGCGTACAACATGGCGATCCGTGCCTAAAAAAATAGATATTCCCCGAATGATGACCTCTTTTGGTCAAAGGCATTTTACTGTTTTGGGCCACAGGGCATATAACCTATTAGAAGATGAAATTAAAACAATTCAGACTAAAGATTCCTTTAAGAAGCAGAGCCATATGTGGATAATAAATGAAGGTCGTGAAAAGAGCCACAAATAATCTGACTGTCTAGTATGATTTTAATTTTAATTCTTTTTTTATTTTATTTTTTTTATTTTACTGAGTAGGTATCTATCTATCTATTTACTATTATTATGATTTCGATTTTTATTTATTTACTCGATAATTTTATGATTATAATTTCAAATACTTCTTGATGATATTTTAATTTATTTTTTTAACATGTTTATGACAAAGACATAATTTGGAATTTTTGTTTTTTTTGTGTGGACAGGTAAAATATTTCCTGGTACACCTACCTTAGTGCAGGCCTAGGCCTAGTTAGGCGGTGTTGACGTAGTGACCAAGATGCTGCAGTGTGCTCTATTTTTCGCTATTACACATTTTTTTTTGTAATGCCGCAGGAAATTATATTTAGTGCTTTACCTTTAATAAATAAATAAATAAATAAATAAAAATCCTGCCAAAAATTCGTGGGAAAAAACATCGGTGTTAAAAGAAAAAAATAATGACTAGCAACAGCACTCACTGTGGGACAAAACAATGGCCAGAGAATTGTACTCGAGAGTATATAAGGTATAAGAACGAATTAATTTTTAATGAATCAAATCAACCCCGTTGGAGTTGGCCACAAAGACCCATTCGTTTAGAATCGGTCATACTCACGGGTCAACACCCATCCGGCGGTCTACACGCAGAAGGTAGAGCCATGGTAGGACGATGGCCTGCGGGCCAGTCTCCCCTAGGAGTCAACGTTCGGGCGCTCCTGGACGGTTTGCGCAGCATGCGGCCACAGACAATCGATTGTGCACTCTGATTAACAGCCAGGGGAGTCTGGGAACAGTAATGTTTCCTGTGTACCGGGGGTGATCGTTAACCTTATGGCAACTGCTCTTAAACCGACCACCGGATCCCGGGTAAATAAACCGGGCAAAGGATGCCGTGGTCCGCGATAGATTCGGTTGACACCGAATCACCGCTTCATAAGGGAGAGGACCGCGCAATCGATCTCGATCCTATAACCAGTCAGGAGGTAGGAGGTATCCTAAAGGTTAATTCCAGACGCAGATATCCTTCCAAACTAGTAATTAGGGGGCGAGGCTGCCCGCTGGCTACCTTTCCCGGTGCCTCGCCGTAAGGCGTTGGCCTCTGACGGGCAGGTGGCGTAGCTAGACTGTGGATTGTTTTTCGTCCCAAGTCTTCTGCGCTCACCTCGCGGGAGACAGAACGATCAATATCGTTAAAACTTCCTGAGGTGACGGGTTCGCTCGTTGTTGTTGACAGCTCGAGTTGTGGATAACAGGTTTATTCTCACCTCAATTTCTTCATAAATGTTACCCGCGGAGAAACACCAATCTAAAGAAAATGGAGCGTAATCTTGTCCCGCTACGGGCTGGTCAAAGATAATTAACCTCTCTGCGGAAGAATACTTACGACAGTTTACCATAATCGACCTCGATTAAGGAGGCGTTTTCTGTGGCCCAACCATATTACATTATACTATGGGGTTCCTGCCATATTACAGAAATCTTCGTTTACAGAAGAAATATGCATCCTAAAACCTTTGGTCAGAGACACCTGATGAGTTTAGGCCATAGAGCATACAACAAATTGGATAACTCTATACAGTTCATACAGAGCAAAGACGTTTAAAAGTCTTGAACTATTGATGATCAAAATGCTATATTACTACAAATGGACATATAGAAAGAAAATTCTCAAAAAACGACAAGAAAGGTAGATAAATCCAATCTCCACATAAAACGACAGCGACTTAGCGATACAGTTTTACTTACTTACGACTTAGCGATACAACACAACAACTAGAGTTGTTAACTACAACGGGCGAGCCCTTCACCTCAGGAAGTTTTAACGATTAGTCGTTCTATCTCCCTGGAGTGGCGAAGACTTGGACAAAACAGTCAACCGTCAAGCTCCGCCACAAACACGTAAGAGGCCAACGCCTTAACGGCGAGCTAGCCAGGAGTGTTACCCAGCGGGCTTTCACTCACGCCCTTACTTCCAATTGCGACCAGATTACTCCAGTCTCTCGATTGGTTCCGAGTTCGAGGTCGGTGAAACGGTGTGTACCGAATCTATCGCGAACCAAGGCATCCTTTGCCCGGCTGTTCACCCAGGATCGGGTAGCCGATGGTCGTTTCAAGAGCAGTCGCCGTAAAGTCCGCAACTACCCCCGCTCTACAGGACTCCCAGACTCCAGACTCCAGACTCACAGCTTCCAGACTCCCCTGACTGTTAGTCAGAGTGCACAATCGATTGGCTTACGCCGCACTGTATTACGCAGACCGCCCAGGAGCGCCAGAAGGTTGATTCCTAGGGGAAACTAAACCTAAGGCCAGAGTCCCGCCCAGACTCGCACTTCATGCGTGGAGACCGTCCGATGGGTGTTGACCCGTGAGTGTGACCAACCCTGAACAGAATGGGTCTTCGTGGCCAACTCAGCAAGGGCCCCCTAGCTCTCAGAAAACTCCCAGCTCCTAAGAAAACACAGACAGGCCACCCGGCCCAAGCTACACGGAACCATTAGGAACCTACAGGCGACAGGAAACGGACGGATAATGTACGAAAACCAGCAGCCGTGTCAACTTGCTGTCCGGTGCCGGCGCCTATAACCGTTACGGCGCCCGCACCACTTGCACTGTCTATTTATTACGATAGTGGATGACTGATTTCATTTTTAAACTTTTGGCCAGAACATCGAATAAGTCACGACAAAGGTCGAATCCGTGTCATATGCATATTTATCGACACTAAAACAGAGAAAGCCGTGCAAAGGTTTAAATGATTTTATCAGCGAATGACAGGTAGGCGTACGTTTCTATATCTCTTGGAAGATGAAGAAGAAACCAGTTTCGATCGAGCTATCACCATGTCGGTATTACAATAACGATCGCATAAAACTGTCAAAATCCGGCTATTCATATAGCAATTCATGATAACGCATAACGTAAGATCTTTGGCGCAGTTTTTAACGATGTTGTTAAATGTACGATAGCTTTAATTACAATAAATTTCATCAAACATACGATAATTTGTAATTAAATTGAGGTACTTTTTACTCGAATTTACTTTTTACCACTTGGGCCCGTGATGTTGCAGCGCGAAAACAACTCGATGGTGCTTGAGTTGAACTATTCTACGAGGTTTTGTAGCCAGTGGTTCCTTTTCAGCCAGCAGGGCTTCGGCGGCCTTTTATCTTTCCACGCAGAATTAATTGTATAAGGTGTTATTTATTACCAGGCATTATGTAACCCATGTATCGTAATTTCCTTCTCTCTATGGTCTTCAGTATTTCCAATTCTTTGTGCACTGTTTGCATCACCGTCTCCATTCTGACTATCCGTCTAAGATATTTTCAGTATTCTCCTGTGAATTCACATTTCGAAAACTGCTAACCTTTTACACTGAGTCTGGGTTAGTATCCACGCTTCTACTCCATACAGGAGTAGAATACAGCACCAGACGGCATCTAGTGGAGACTTTGAGACTACCATTGCAGAAGAGGTGCCTCATTTTGATAAACGCAGCTCTACCTTGTTCGATGCGACATCTGACGCCAAACAATGTCTTCTTGATCGTTCAGAATACAGCCAAGGTTTTTATATTGGCGAACCCCCTCCAGAGGTTGATTCGTGACGTGGAGGGTGGCAGCTGATAGTGTAATTCCCGACAACCATGAACTTTGTCTTCTTGGTGTTTATGTTCAGACCATTTTGTGCAATAATCGACTCAACCTGATTAAACCCACTTCTTAGCTCTTCGATAAAGCTGGCAAGGAGTATCATCGGCGTATCGAATGTTGTTGAGGGGTCTCCCATTTACAACGATCCCTTCAGTTGCGCGTTCAAGGGCTTCTGAGAAGATCTCTTCAGCGTATAAATTGAACAACAATGGCGATAATATACAACCCTGCCGCACTCCTATTAAAATCTCCACATCATCTGCAAGTTCGCGTTCTACAAGTACGTTTGCTGTCTACTGCTAGTAGAGGTTTTTTTATTATTGACACGTCTTTTGAATCGAGACCTACTTTTCCTAAGATCTGGATAAGCTTGCCATCAATGCCATCTCAATATCGATAAAACAGACGTATGCGGTTTGATCCATGTCCCAGCATCTTTGCAGGCAAATTGTGCGTCTCGTGTACCATAACCCTTCCAAAACCCAAATTGTGTCTCAGATAAATTGTCTTCAGACAGATTTTCAGGACGTGGCTCCACAACGAAATTGTATAGTATTCATTGCAACGTTTTGCGGTACTGGTTTTTGGTAAAGTTATGAATGTGGAGTGGAGCTATTCTGAAGGAATGATGCCAGTATCGTACACGGCATTTAAACGGTGCATAAGAACATCGAGATTTTCGCACTATAATAATATTAGGATTTCCACTGGTATTCCATCTGGTCCTACCGCTTTTCCATTTTTCGCTGACTTAATTGCACGAGAAACTTCATTCTTTGTGATTGATTGGTGGTCAATTCTTTGTGATTGTGATTCTCTGGATAAAATACTCATTATCAAGAAATGCGTCCTTTTAGAGTTATAAGCGAAAAACTAAAACAAGAGCAAACATTTTGCGTTTTTTTGCGTTTTTTAAAGTTAGGTTGTCTGGTGAGGTGGTATAGAAAATCGGAGTCAGCGACCAAAAACACATTTAAAACCTTTAAGAATAACACTTCTGGATTTTTTCATGGAAAAATCCTATATGCTTAAGCTAATACGCCTATGCGGTATCCGATCCCCAAATAAAATAATAATATAATAACAAACGAATTTTTAGATCATAGCGCTTATTATTTTAATATTATTTATATTTATTTTATTTGTTATTTTAGTACACAGGTTTCAAAACCTAATAATTACGCACTTTAACGTTTATATAAACTAATAAATGGCATTCAATCTATCCGTATTATTTTTGTGATGCAACCAGACTATATAAAAATGCGATAAATGGTACTAATAATTGAATGATATTATTGTTGGTTATATTATTGATCAGTCCTTTATTAAAAAGATTATGAATCAATATTATTATAAATGCCTACAGACATTACTTTTAGTTTCGCTGTCAATGCATTTCGCTGTTTCAGAAGAGTTGCCAAATGGTACTATGGAGTTGAGCAATCAAATACCTTACATAATCAATGCTTATACGATAATTTTCATTCTGATATAGGACAACACTAGTTTTGTAAGAACCATAGACAACACTTGAAGATCGTAGAGCAATAGAAAGTGATCGTAGCCGTAGCCATAATGCATAGCATTTATATGATCACTGCAGTTAATTCACTGTACTAGTCAACTGTCAGACATCATCGCCCGGCGAGAGATGCATTATCAGCGCCACTAATAAATTATTATAATCGCTGTCCGCATCACACTTGCAATGAAATGACTCATTAGGAGTTATAAATAGGATAGAAACGAATTTACCGCTTGAAAAGTGGTAAATCCGCATCCGATGTTGGGACGATGTTTCAATCGCCAATGTCCAGGGTAGACTAAAGGTCGGAGATAGGTCGCCAAAACGACTGGTGCTATAAACTTCACGCAGTAAATTCGTTTTAATCGTTTATTCGTTTTATATTTTATAACGTCAATCAACCGCTATAGTCTTCGATCACATTAGGAGTAACTTCTCTTCACATGCTATTCTTAGATCGCATGCGTGTTCTTTAGAGGAGTTATTATGTATAAAAATAATTATTTTGGAACATTAAACAAAATGGTAAAATAATTTAATAGGGATATCTGTGTGTTAAATAATCTACTTAATTTAAGCAATATTTATTTAGCAATAATTTAGTATAAATACAATATTCAACAGTTTGTGATAGTTCGGTTAAGAACGACATTTTCAAAAATGCTGGCTTGGTACATTGCGCCGTTCAATAAACTTAAAGAACCTTTCAAAACATTAGGCAATATTGATAGTAACAAAACTATGATTGATAAATGGCTATTAGAGTTAGGGTGTTCTGGAACGGAGAAAGGACTGACAATTGTAGTTTTTAAAACATTGTATCTATGAAAGATGTCAATATATTTATTGTTATTATTATTATTGGTGTTAGATATTGAATAGTTAGTTAATATATTGTATATCTCTTTAAATAACTCTACAACTTGCGGTGTCAACTACAACGGGCGACCCCGTCACCACAGGACGTTTTAACGGTTTTCTCGTTCTGTCGCCCTGCAGTGAACGTAGAAGACTTTGGACAGAACAAATCCAACGTCCAGCTACGTCACAACCCGCAAGAAGCCAACGCCTTTACCGCGAGATAGCCAGTAATGTTACCTGGCGGGCCGACCCTCGCGCCCTTGCTTCCAATTGTGACCAGATTTCTTCGGTCTCTCGATTGGTTCCGAGTTCGAGATCGCTTGCGCGGTCCTCTCCCTTACGAAGCGGTGAAACGGTGTGCACCGAATCTATCGCGGACCAAGACGTCCTTTGCCCGACTCTGAACCGGGATCGGATGGCCAATGGTCATTTCAAGAGCAGTCGCCGTAAGGTAGGCAACCACCCCCGCTCTATAGGAAACAATACAGTTCCAAGACTCCCCCGACTGTTAGTCGGAGAGCACAGTCGATTGGCTTGCGCCGCTCGGTGCGCAGACCGTCCAGGAGCGCCAGAGGTTTGATTCCCAGGGGAGACTGGTTGACCCAGTGTCCTACCCAGGTTCGCACCCCATGCGTGGAGGCCATCGGATGGGTGTTGACCCGTGAGTGTGACCGACCCTGAACACATGGGTCATCGTGGCCACCTCATCATGGACCCATTAGCTCCTTATACTATAACTCTACATTATATTATTTAATCTAATTATATTTAATAAAAAAATCGTTTTTATTGTATTTTTGTAAAATACGGTATAGGCGTGTTTAGAGCGCCTAATTCTAGTTGCCAAATGGTATTACGACGCTAAGTAATCTAATACGCTATATAATAGATGATAACAGCAACAGTTAAATGGAATATTTATCCTCTTCTTAAATGAATTTGTTTACCCTAATCTTTCAACGTGTTAACATTATTTTTTGTCCCTTGTGTGAGATGTTCCAAGCAAAATTTCACAATATAATTTCGACACTTGTATACCGAATTTCAAGCCTCTACGTCCGATATTTCGCGATTTAAGTATTACTAGCGCGCCCTCTGGTAGACCGGTTGCAACCACAATCTTTTTAACTCCTGCCATCACCAAATGATCCCTGAATGCCAATTTTAAGCTTAATCAGATGAAGCGTTTGGGCGCTATCGTGGAAGAATACACTCACACAGACACACAAATAGAATTGTAATCCGCCACATGCCCGTGGGAGGCCAACGCCTTATCCGCGAGATAACCAGGTACGTTACCCAGCGGGCATACACTCACGGCCTTACTTCTTATTGCGACCAGATTACTCCGGTCTCTCGATTGGTTACGAGTTCGAGGTCGCTTGCGCGGTACTCTCCCTTACGAAGCGGTGAGACGGTGTAACCGAATCTATCGCGGACCACGGCATCCTTTGCCCGGCTGTTCACCCAGGATCGGGTAGGCGATGGTCGTTTCAAAAGCAGTCGCCGTAAGGTCAGCAACCACCCCCGCTCTATAGGAAACAGTACTTCTTCTAGACTCCCCCGACTGTTAGTCAGAGTGCACAATCGATTGGCTTACGCCGCACGGTGCGCAGACCGTCCAGGAGCGCAAGAAGGTTGACTCCTATGGGAAACTAGCCCTAAGGCCAGAGTCCTGCCCAGGCTCGCACTTCATGCGTGGAGGTCGCCGGATTGGTGTGAAGAACCCTGAACAGAATGGGTCTTCGCAGCCAACTCAGCAATACACTCATACAGACACACAGACAGATTTCAGTCTGGAAATAGTCTTAATCGCCTCGGGGGTGGGAGGGGAGAAGGGGGGGGGGGGGTTACTTTACTGGTAGGCCAGTAAAGTAAAAACGAAAGTAAATAGGAAAAAAAATATTAATTGTCGCGCGTGGTGACGGTTTTCTGGCCTAGTTTTTAACCGCCGGCAATATCAACACGATTAACTCATTGTATGTGTAAATTGTATACCGTTGTGGTTAATTTGCAAATGATTTCTCATGCACTGTGAAGGCAATTCGCACGTTAAATTGGGCGTGACGATCTTGCCTATGAACAAGTAATACTTCCATTGATTACTCAAGAAAATAGTAGATAGGCTTGCAGTACCTCTAAGGCAAATTAATAATAATTCTAATAATATATTTCTTCAATAATACACACGAGAGCAATGAATCCGGGTCACCAAAATCACCTTAATATCTCAGAAACTAGGATTGCTGGCATATTCAAATACAAAAAAAAACGGTCGTGTCACCCCAAAACTTTCTTTCCACACTTCTCCCGGATAGTAATTGATTATTATAGCAAATGTAATATATTTTTAGTATTTTCTTGGTAATAAAATGGCTATTTTCCAATATGATCTAGTATCCATAAATCATATCACCAAAGAACGACGCCATCGGGCGACAATAATTAAAATGTATGACCCAAAAAAAAACTTATTTAATGTCCTAGTCAAGAATCCAGTATATTTGGATAATGATGAATTCTTATTCGAAGAGCATCCTAATGTAAAATAACGGAAAATTCATGATAACCAACTTTGCCAAAGACCGTAATTTTTATTTTTATTTTTATCGACGCGACTATATTGCTAGATTTGAAAATTAATTTAAATTTAGATATTTTTAGTATACGCTTATCTATCTTCATGACCATCATATTATTGCCTTGATAATTATGACTACAGACATTGAGCCCTATTTTTGATCAGCAATTTTGATTAGTAGATTTTTTTCTATTTATGAGTGGTTTTCAAACCAATTATAATGTACTAAAATTTATTTATATTGCCACAAATTTTAGAGGCAAACACGCATCCAACTGTAGGAAAGCCTACCTACTGGAGGACAACTAAATTGTATTTTATTGTATTTAAATAGGGTATTATTTGTTCCAACCGGTGGTTTATTTCGACCAAAATTTCTTTTCAAAATTCTCTTTGTTTCGGCAACACAGCACGCACTTTGGAAAAAAGTTTTCAATATTTCCCAACGTTGTTCAAGCGTAATTTGATTCATTTCGTACCGCGGAGATATGGTACGGAATTCCTGTCACTTATTGAGCGGGAATGAGCGGGAAAGAAGTCAGTGTCAGACTAAATATATGATTTAAAATGATACCGCTAGATGGACCCCCAGTTATTCCAACCGAAATTTCACAACGTGGTTTCGGCGCAACGACGCAGCTCTGTACCGAATTTCAAGTATTTAACTCTAGTATTTTGAGATTGAAATATGACTAGCGCGCTCCTTGGTGGACCGATTTCAACTACAATCTTTTTAACACGCTTTTATTTGGTCGACCTGTATGCAACTATGTAATGGAATCTAAGGTAACTAATTTAACATCTTCCAAGGATCGTAGCGTCATGAAAATTGGCAGCTGTATGTAGTTCTGATGACAATACAATGATATGGTACTGTCAAACTGATCTGATGATGGAGTCGGAAGATATGAACTGGAACTCCATGATGGAACATCGTATCATAGCTGTGTTTGGACTTGTTAGAAAAGTCTTGGTATGAACTTTGACCACGATTAGGTTTCAAGGTCTGATGATGTGGTTTTTACGTGCATTTATAAAAGCGTGTTTTTAGTGTTTTTTTAAAAAACTATTAATTTATTAACACGCTTTTATTAGGTCGACCTGTATGTAACTAACTATGTAATGGAATCTAAGGTAACTAATTTAACCATCTTCCAAGGATCGTAGCGTCATGAAAATTGGCAGCTCTATGTAGTTCTGATGACAATACAATAATATGGTACTGTCGAACTGATCTGATGATGGAGTCGGAAGATATGAACTGGAACTTCATGATGGAACACCGTATCATAGCTGTGTTTGGACTTGTTAGAAAAGTCTTGGAATGAACTTTGACCACGATTAGGTTTCAAAGTCTGATGATGAAGCCGGAAGATAGGCACTGGCATTCCATGATGGAATATCGTATCATAGCCGTGTTTGGACTTTTTAGAAAGGTCTTGTAATGAACTTTGACCACGATTAAGATTCAAGGTCTGATGATGAAGCCGGATTTTTTGGTGTTTACGTGCATTTATAAGTGTTTATTTTAACTATTAATTTTTCAAGAGAAAAGGCGAGCTTATTGCCTACAGGAAATATTCTGATGCCAACGTATACTAGTTTGAGAACGTTGTATGCAGATAATTACTAACTTAACCTAAACAATACAAAACTTTTAAAAATACATAAAAGATTTAACTATTTGTAGGCACAGAATGTGGCACACTATAATAAACTAAAGCCTATAAGGACGCAAACCATATAAAAATAGGAGAATTGAAAGGGACTGACATTCCATGATGGAATATCGTATCATAGCCGTGTGTATGTGAATATCGTATCATAGCCCAAAAACGTGTTTTTAGTGTTTATTTTTTAAACTATTAATTTATTAACTCTTGCAATGACGAAATGATGAATGCATGCCAATATTGTTTTTGCCATATGAAGACGGAATATCTATTTAGAGCCCCCCTGAGGCGGTTAAGACCATTTCTACATATATGGAGGTCTTTCTGTGTGTCTGCCTATCTCTCTGTGTGTCTTTGTGTAATCCTTCACGACTGCGCTCAAACGCTTAATCCGATTGAGCAAAACTTGGCATACCGGTCGGTTATGGCAAGATATGAAAAGGTTGTGGTTGAAATCGGTCCACGAGGGGGCGAACTAGTCATATTTCAGTCTCGAAATATTGGACTTATAGACGTAAAATTTGGCTACACTTTTACGTTTATAAGTCCAAATTTGGTACACAGTATATTTGCCTAGACGATTGAATCGAAAGTATATATTTACCTAAACGATCGAATCGAAAGTATATATTTGCCTAAACGATTAAATCGAAAGTATATATTTGCCTAAACGATTGAATCGAAAGTATATATTTGCCTAAACGATTGAATCGAAAGTATATATTTGCCTAAACGATTGAATTGAAAGTATATCTAAACGATTGAATCGAAAGTATATCTAAACGATTGCGTTGCATTCTCACTATCCGACTATCCCCTTCCAACAGTTCAACCTTCTGAAGGGACATCATAATCAGAATCCTTCTTTAAATCCTTGACTACTAGCAGGGAAAGTTTTGGGGTGATTAAACCGTTTTTAAAAATATATTGAAGTAATTGCCTTGAACTTCCGACGACGTTATCTGGCAGATGTTAGAACTCATCTACTTTATTTTTTATGTCAGTGAGTACGATAGGTTGAATTGAATTCGCAATGATCTTGAATGCAATAAGATGATTCTAATCTGCGTATATTCTTTATTGCATGATAGGTTTCACAAATTATGAGTCTTTCGAAATATATTTGAAAATGTGGCTAACTGATAATAAGCCAGCGAGCAATGACTTTTTAAAGGTTTTATACTAATTATGATTACATGCGTTTTTAAAGATCTTTTTAAATTCTTATTTCTTATTAGGGTGATGCCATTGATTATATATTGTATTAGATTGCACAATTTCAAAGTACTCCGACGCGCGACTGGAGCGCGCACTTGCGGCCGTGCGGCCCATTTTCAAGATTGTCAAGTAATTGTATATTTAAATCCAAATAGGCACACCTGCATAGTTTAAAATTGGCAGCCAGATTCAGTGTTCGATTTGGCCTTTAACATATAACAGGAGAAGGTTTGCACTCTTTATGGTTCAGTAGGCTTCACAGTTAAACAAGCAAAGCAGTTTCTAATCCAATCAATTCGCGTACATTGAAACGGTACACAGTACGCAAACACGATCTGCCCCTCCGTTACATACAACAGATCAGACCAGATCCAGACGTCAAGACGCAGAACTAGTCCCGGCGTCTCTCGGTCAGTACGGTTAACCAGACTGGTTCAACTGGTACCATTAGATACTCGGAGCCTCCCCGTTAGCGACGACCGTTACCGGCCCGAAGGGAATACACGGTATGATCTGGTATGGGGAGATTTTTCTTCTAGTACGGTAATGCGGCCTTGGACTTCCTGACGGTTGTGTAA